>JAEQML010060595.1:0-26927 GCA_016904865.1 Pissodes strobi | reverse complement strand
TATCACTACGAAAGACAGAGTATCTGTCATCAAAGAGTTCACTGGATAAGATGTGGTTCTGAAGCCAACTTTCCGTGATAGCAATTATTTTATAGTTATTGCTACATACTGATTTATAGAATTCAACCGTCTTTGTATTTAGTCCTCTTACATTTTGGTAAACACATGAAATGTCTAGTTGAGAAGATAAAACACTGTTAGACAGTCCACTTAGTTTAAATTATTTGTCGTTTTTACAATTTTGGGAACGCCACCAATATATTTTATTTTGAGATTAATTTCACCATCTTGTATTCTTGAAACCATTGCAGCTTTAAGGGTATTGTATTCTTCAATTTGCTTCGGAGTCCTATCATATGAAAGGGAAATATTTTTATAGTTGTCGAACTTTTTTAATTCATTGTCATGGCGTATAATATCCGCTACTTCTTTTGGGGAATCCAGGATAACCTTTATTGGTAGGGGTTTAGTTGCACTTTCGCGTCCTATAGGAAATGCTTTAAGGGAATCCAACTTGGCTTGTGGGTTTACTTTTGAGATGATATCTGTGGCTAAAGAAGCCTTGTTAAATCCTCGGAAATTTCCTTTCTTGCCCCAAAAATTATTATATTTTTTGACGTATCTGTCTCTGGTTTAGTTCTTGGAACGATTCACTTATAACGTCATCATTAGCGATGTTTGGAACCCCATCATAACTAGCAATTTTGCGCTTGATATCTGTTATTTCAGCTTGCAGTTCCGTGTTTATTTTAATTTGGTCTTCGTATTTTGCCAGTTTGGTAGGGTCATATTTTAGAATATAAAGTGTTTAATGACATAATAAGCAGAGTCTTGAGTTCTACTGGCTTTCATTTTGCTCTAGGATTCTCAGGATTAAATGCATCAGATCAGGTTTTTTCATATAGCTATAAAAACTATCAACTATGTGACTTTAAACACTGGGGGCTAATTTCTATGCAATTAAATATGCATTAGTAGATAGTTCTATATTTACTGCCTATCATTGCTTACTAATCTAATAATTAAATTGTTTACAATGTTTGTTTTATATTTTAGCACCAATGAGGATGCGTAATGGAGAAGAAGCTCCTTGCGACGTCACGAGAGCTTATGATGGTCGTTTTGATTTGCACTGCTCTCTCAGGCGCAAAAGGGCACGTGAAAAAAGTAAGTATTCGAAAGGTCTGTACCTATATCATTACGCTACTAAGTTATGCCTCAACTATTAAAAGTATGGCGCTTTTAATTCTCAAAATCCAGGTGAGATATTTAAAAAAGATTCGTAAGTAATATGAAACCTTTGTTTACTAATAACACCCCTTCTTGATGCAATTTACGTTTCTTGCATTTATTCTCCGATTCTACATGTCTCAATTTTTAAGCATTTTCCTTGCATATGGCAAAGTTCAGTAAATTGTTTGCGTATTTGAATTTATCAAATTTAAAAAGGTGGCTGACATTGATATTTTTAAATGGCTTCTATTCTTGAGATAACGCATACAATGTTTATACGACACTGTGATGCTAACAATGAAAGAAATGTTTGGTCAGCTGTCAACGAGATACGTTTTTAATTTTCTTTGGGCTCTCGTCGAACGAAATTTAAGGAACGGAAGCTTAGAAGCCACAATCAATTAATTTCAAAAACTAAGTAATGCGTAGTAAGAAGTAGAGAATAATGGAAAAGAACACCACACACATTCTCACATCGCAGCAAAGTGCCATAAAATGGTATACAGACAGGGCAAGCAAGAAATGAATAGGGTATAACGCTATTTTTGTTCTTCCAATGGGCGCAATCCTTCACTCCAGCTTAGAAGGAACTGGGAGTGTATAATCTCAAATCGAACGGGAAAAAAATATTTTGAGAATTTAAAATTAGATATTAAATGAAATACAGAAATAAAGTATGTCAATGCGTAGGCTAAAACGAGCTGTCGCCGAGCGTATAAATTAGGCCCTAGCTCAAATGCCGGTGAGTAGGGTGCGGGTTAATTTTTTAAGACGCCACAGGCTTTTAGACAGCAAAAGCAAGAACTACCCCAAAGTTGAAATACGGTTTATATTAAGCTTCGCGACAAAATAAATGGATACCGAAATTTCCTTATTTATTTCTATCCGGAAAATCGATCAATAAAACAATAAAAATAAGTCAGAAAATTAGATTAAATATATATTCCGGCAATTTATCAATAACAATAATGGAAAAATAATTACCCAGAAATTAATCAAAAATCAAAGTCGGTATAAAGCAAGTACCCCAAATTAACCGAAAAC
The DNA here is from genome assembly GCA_016904865.1 of Pissodes strobi. Lineage (NCBI taxonomy): Eukaryota > Metazoa > Arthropoda > Insecta > Coleoptera > Curculionidae > Pissodes > Pissodes strobi. The sequence goes on along the minus strand of JAEQML010060595.1, from coordinate 24,650 downwards.
TGAAGTCGATGAAAATAATACTCAAGAATTAATCAAAGGTAACTAAAGCAAACGATGAACAAATACTCGAATATTAATCAAAGGTAAGTCAAAACGATTCAATTATTGAGCGCTAATAAAAAAATCAGATACTTACGGAAGCGGCCTGTCCCGTTGGTTAGTTGCTTACGTTCTAATTAAATAAAACAGGTGAATAAACAAACAAAGGATTGGCTTTATTACCTAACAATAAAATATCACAAATGATCAGGAGGAAGAAAAGAAAATTAAGTTGTTGAAAATTTCAGTATTATATTCTTATAGTTAAAGGTAGGCTTTGCTCGGTGAAAATAATTCACACGCTTACTCTAAACAAATTCCGAAATTTTTAATTGTAATTGATGGCGATTGCTTAAAGCATTTATAAAAAAAATGCCAGTAATATGTGTTGAAAGCTAGATACTGCGAATAACTTCTCGTTATGGTAAGTTCAATTAGCTCGAGCAGTCACCTAACAAAAGACTAATTAACGGGTATCGAATCATGATCCGTCACATACACCGTATAACTAAGTAACTATGGCTATTCAGTTCAATAAATTTTAGTTGATAACTGCCGCAAAGACAATGTAAAGATAAACTAGTTAGACCTACGACTGACGCAATGTCAGTCAATTAACCGTTCAAGAAAAAAAAATACATTCGATCTAAAATCTGATTTACTATATATCAGCGGATCTAATTGAATTTTAGAATTGACTAAATAAAAGCCAGCCTTTTAGGCTAGTCAAAATTACCCAAAAATTATAAAGAAAATCAACGTTCGCTTGAGAGCAAATTTGAGAATTTAATTTAAATAAAAATTAAGTATTTTAGACTTGACAAGATTGTCCAAAAATTCGAAGTTAATTAAAAGAAAATTTGAATGACTAAAGGTTGTTAAAGTTATTCTTTGTCCAAATCAAATCCAAAAAAATTATAATTAGAGATTGCCTGTGTAAGGGGGGTAGCCAGTTGCTGACCGCTGGCTTGTAGTTGGGCAAGTGGGCTTCTGTAAGAGATCAAAAAGGGAATTAAAAATCTGCCCACATGTGCCACAAAATGATGGCGTTCTCAGAGAGACAAAAAAATGCGCAAATTAAACTCAACTCACCTTACAAAGCAGCACTCAAGTCCCACAAAGAACAGTTTCAGACACCAACACTTACGAAAAGATAAGGTACAACTAAGGACTGAAACTGTTAAATTGACCCGGTTAGAAAAGTCCCATTAAAGGTAAAAATCAAAATTAGTTCTAATCGGCGCGGCGCGGCGTCTAAAATAACTGCTGACTCACAAAGGTCGAAGTAGAGAGTGACGCCAAGAGATCGAAACCGAAGACAGCAAGCCGTACGAAGTTTCTCACCTTGGCAAAAAAACTCACTCAACCAATGAACATCTTGCGTGGTCGATCACATGCCCCTCTCAATAATTCATCCCAAGGAATTAAACGATAAAAACCTGCGATTTCGATGCACAGGCATCCTAAAAAAACAACTATCCAGAGTAGCAAAACCGCATTGTCATTAGGCCACTCCAACCAATAGAATTTCCCAGTTTTTCAGGAATAATTAATTAACTGCGCGCGCGATGAAACTTGATAGCCAATCTGAAACCAGTACGCTCCGGAGCCGGAAACAAAGCCTTCTACAATTCTTCAATTTGTTGAAAATCGCCTTGTTCAGCAACGCAAATTTTATTTTCCATCGAATCGGACCAAATAACTTCAAGCGGTGCAGTGCACTACGAGGGCATTTCACAAATATGTCCAATCGTACTCGAAACGCTGAAAGACGGGAGCGATTTTTAAATATTTTCGCTTTGAAATACAATCGTAAAATCGGCCTGTGACAAGGGGACCGGAGCCGGAGTATTTGGGCCAGGAACCAAAGTTTCCGAAGCAATGGGAAAACACCCGGCCATATTCCAGACGGAAATTAACGCCATAGGAAGTTGTGCGTAGTTCAACCTCGACAGAAACTATAGGAAGAAGAGATTGTCACCCTCTCAGACAGTCAAGCAGCCATCAAAGCGCTGAGCTCAACAACAATCAACTCCAGAATTGTATGGGAATCCCTAGATAGGCCAAATGAACTAGGCAAGAATAACAAATTATGCCTTTAATGGATACCAGAACACACTGGGATAGAAGGCAACGAAAGAGCAGACCAATTGGTAAAATTAGGATCACAAACTCTGCTTTTAGGACCGGGATCTTTCTGTGAAATAGGGACGCACACCTACAAGGGAGAATTCAGGAAAGAAGAGCGAACTAAATGGATCAGTCTATGGGAACGCTTTCCTCGGTTAAGGCAATCAAAGTTGTGTTTAGGGTCCGTCACCCAGGGAGATCAAAACACCTTATAACACTGAGGAAGAATAATCTCCACATCCTCACCGGCTTTCTGACGAGCCATTGCCGATTAAGAAGGCACTTAGAGAGAATAAAAATTGAAAACGAGGACAGTTGCCGGTTCTGTGAGGCGGAGGAAACGCCGGAACACCTTCTCAGGGAATGCGAGGCGGTCGCGAACAGGCGAATGGTCTGCTTCTGGTGCTGCATCGTCGAACAGGAGGAACTTTCATCCATAGAACCATCCAGACTACTTACTTTTATCAAAGCACTGAGACTGGATGAGGTACACTGATTGAAAATCACATCAACGGAAGCGTCATGGAAGGGGTACATATGTATGTACAGGTCGCAGAGTATTAATACCCCCTAGATCATTCATTCATTCATTCATTCAAGTAATGCGATGGATCGCTAAAATCAATTGATGAAATTTGATAAAGCCGATAGTGAACGGCTGGACTAGAATGGCATTGATACCGAGCTTTAGATTGCGAACTCACCGGGCCAAGGGGATTTTTATTTTTACAAAAGCAAGGGAAGCCATATTTCCAACGCTTCTATAAACTACCCATCACTGAGTCCCAGTGTAACTTAAGTTACAGTAACAAATAAGCGATTGAAATACTTAATAACTTCATAAAACATTGGTACTTATAAATAGATTTTTAGGTAAACGAAGTTACTAGCTTGGGAACTCCCCCCACCCAACATACGTGGTTTATTTACATCTTACAAAAAACTACTATAATTTCCTTCTGTCTGCCATCTTGAACATTGATTTGTTTCTTCTATTGCATAGTTCCTCACTAGTTTTTTATTTAACTTTGTCTCGTTTTTGTCTAAAATTAATGTAATGTTCTCATATAAATTATTTGAATGTCTTAAATATTCAGGTTCTTGTCAGCAGTAGTATTTTTAACCTAAAATGTATACGATTAAATAAAACAATAAGTTAAAAAAATAAATGAATACTTGAAATAACCATGGTCACTGTTTTATAATTAATTTACCACACGAGTGATCGGGCGAGTGCAAGTTCCGAGATACCCTCGAGTTGAGTTTGCAAGCCCAAAGTACTTCAAACCAAACGACTGAAAAAATTAGTGTCAAATTTAGGTCCCGTATATCATCGGTTCTGCTTGAAGAATCATTGGAAAATGGCATAGGCTCTAATTCTATTTAGTTTTAATGTCCTCATTTTTTTCAGGAGGACATAGAATCAAGCCTCAGCATAATAGACGATATCGCATCACAAAATCTCGGAACGTTGTGCGTGACGGAACAGTTTCGATCGCTGACAGTGCCAATCGACACGTTGAGGTTCGAATCCGCGCGCCAGAAAGCCGATTTGGCCGCCACTCTTTTACAGGATTTAGGAGTTGCTCATCATAATGGTAAGTAGCTGAGTTTCATTTCTTTACTTTTTGGACCAACTGTAACTGATTTCAGTCAATATCTATGATTGGCGATATCTTTACAGACCTCATTAATGAGGTTTGATAGGTCTCTCATGAGCTACTCATCGCGAAACTTTCGGCAATGGAATCCTCGTGTATAATACACAAATGCAACAAAAATACCGATAATTTTGTATGAAAGCGTTTTGTCAAAATCAGCATGCCACGATTATTTTCCGGATGCGTAATCATTGCAACAAGTTAGTTCCGGTAAATTTTTGGGTGTTCACCTCGATGATGGGCTCAGCTGGAGTGTTCATATTGATGAACTATGTAAAAAAATGGCCATAACATCCTATGCTTTGTTTAGACTAAGACAAATAAGTTCCAACAAAGTTTTGCTTTCTTATTATTATGCTCAATTTTATAGCCGTCTGAAGTACGAATTAATTTTTTGGGGTGGTTTCTTTTCGGAACGAGCCTTCAAAATTCAAAAGCGAGCAATTCGCACAATTGCTGAGGAGAGGAGGCTGGCCTCGTGCAAGCCCCTCATTCGGAGGTACGAGATTCTGCCATATTTAAAGTCCTTCTCTTTCTAAGAAAAAAATATAAGACAATTCCAACATAGTTACTTAGATATTTGTTAAATTAAAGACTGTTTAAATAATATAATGTAATGTGAAAAAATTAAATGTTTACTTTTGATGAGTATTTCGATTTGACGCAATAATTGAAAAATAAACTTTGAATTTTTAAGAAAACTGAATTGTGAAAATGTTATCTATTCTTTTCATCACTAGCTTTCTTTAGCTATTTTTGCCTAGTTTTTGCAGCATATATATTTTTTTTGATACCAACAACAAAGAGAGAAAAAAAACACTTACCTGACTCGATGTTCTAAAAACAATTGAGCTAGTTGACTTTGTGCCGTTGAGTGTTGAAGTTTTTGGCGCTTGTCGTAATTATTGTAAATACAAAAGAATAGAGCCTATTTCTAAAGATGTTTAAATATCACTTACAATGTTTAAATTACCTTCTACAGAACGCAGTTCGGTATGTTGTTTTGGAAAATAAACAACTTCAATAAGAACTCTCTCTACAGTATTAATATCATGTATGTACTTCAAGAGGTAAGTTGAGTTAGCTTTTGTCTTGACAAACAATTTTGTTGACAAAAACGCCCATTTGCTCTGTTGAGATAAACAGATTTTGAGAAATAAAGACAATAAAGTTTAAATAATCAATCATAATAAAACATACATTTGTTTGACCTAATATAAAGAGAATTTCACACACATTAAATATATATTTACTTTAATTGCCCGAGTTAGACCACGATCTCGATCAAGACAGTCATTAAATACAGTACAACTACCCTAGGGGTAAAGTAGGCAGGTATTGCAAATAATTTTTTTCGGTAAAAAGTAAAAATTTACACAATAAATTAATATCAGATCTTGTGTAAGTAATGCTAGGCACAACCTCTAAAAATACAGCGTATAGAAAAAGAAAAACAAAACTTACCCGAGTACTCTTGATTGGAGCAAATGATTTTTCTCTCTTACTTAAATTTACCCACTACTGTCTCATTCCATCTTCTTTTAAAGAGAAGAAAATTGCCACTTTGAGCGCACTTTTATAATTCCCTCTACATGTGGGAACAGAACAGGTTAACACCATGTTTTCAATTCACTCAACACTATTATTAACAATTATTTAAAAGTCAATGTTCTCAACTAAGCGATTGAACTTAAACCAAGGTTAAAAGGTGGTTTAATTATTACAACACGTACCTAAAGCCACCATACAATCCTTAATCAATATTCAATAATGCTACAAATAAACAGTGTTTAGGTATTCTAAATAAAACTGAGGTATTGAAAGCAAACTTCTGATGTCCGTCTGTAGCATAATTTAGTTTTATACTGTAGAATAATTAGGAAGTATAGTGTCGTGTAGTTGGGTTAAGAGACTATTTTCACGAACACAAGGCATTGTACTTGCCATTAACACAATAAAGTACCTATTTTGTATTGTATTTTTCACTGAAAATGCACAAATTTAACAATTATGAACATATTTTATATTAAAAACTCGAAATATACCCTCTACATTTACAACATTTAGTTTCGGTCACAACTGAGATGGACATATTGGCTACTGCTTTTTTTAGTTTCACGGTCTTCTTGTCTAGAGGGTGTTGAGTCGACTCAAGAGAGAAAAAGACAGTAAGCTGAGCGAAAAAAACATTCTGTAGTCTTATTTAGGCGCGCTCAGCACACTTTTCTCTGCGTAGAGAATGAACTGAGCCGTCATATGCCACGCAGCAGTTAATGTCGGCATCAACTTACTTTTGATCAAAATTTTTCAAAAATTTGCTTTGATACACGATAACTGATGAAAAAGTTAATTCTTCGTGATGAAATTTTCTGGACACATGCTTTGGTCTTCGGAACCCTACTGAAATTGGCGAGAATCGGAAGCCAATATTTTTCTGGACGTGTATATTTTTGAAAACGGTGCGGCGTCACTTTGCGTCGTTCTAGCGTCGAAGAAGTCACGAGGGTCGAAAAAACCAAGACGACCGATAGTTCGATAGGGAATTTCTAGGACAAAACCTCTTTAAACGCGTCTCTGTTTCGAAAATGGCAGTAAAATGGAATTTTGAGGGAAGATGTGAAAAAATATTTTTCTATAGAAAAGCTTATAACTTGGTGAGAACGTACGCCAAAAACGGTATAAGGGGCCACTTTATAAATGACACAGGGTGAGCTAGTTTAATTTAAGCTTTTCCCCATTTCGCGTTTTGACACTAACAAGAGTTCTGGGCCATTTAAAGTCTTATTGGAATACCGGGATTACCCTGTAAATTTTATTAGTTTTTTTAATATATTATTTCCAATAAACATTTACCTAACTGTCAAATTATAAAGTATTACAGTTTTTTTTTATTTTTAGCCCTATTTTGATGATTTTCTTAGCAAACTGTCTATAAATATATGAATTTTAATTGGTATACTCGTTTTTTTGATAAAATTTTATATTTGACTTATTATACGGGGTTAATCGAAGGGTGGTTTCTCTACTCTGACTTTGAAACACCCTGTGAAATAATTTCGTTAGCGAATTTTCATAAAACTTTGTTTTTCGGTTACAACCATGTCTTCTAGGCATTTTGTTTTTTGTTTCATGTCAAAATGTGCTTTGGTTCATTTTTAAGAGCGAAATGAATTTGCCACCCACAATTTACAACCTTTTCAATTAACATTACTTTTTGTTGTTATTTTGTAATATCATGAGATGACTTTGGTGACTGTTATCGTAATGTCATATTGACGCCCCATTAGCCCTGTATATGGAAATTTAAAAAAACGTTAAAAAGTAACGATACGGCCTTGGTTTTAATAAGCAATAGCAGCAATAACAGAACAAATAATATTTCATAAAAAAACATAACTGTAACTTAAATATCTAAGTAAAGAAACAACAACAAAAAATTTGTGAAAATTAACTTAATACTTTGTATTGCCTCCCCTGGCTGCTTGCTGCTATAACTGCCTGTACACGTCGGTTCATGCTGTCAATGAGCATCCATATCATCTTGCGGGATGTTTTGCCATTCTTCCTCAAAAGCCCAGCGAAGTTAATTTTTTGAAGCTGGTGCTACTTCCCGACCTCTCAACCTTCTGCCAAGCATGACCCAAACGTGTTCTTTAGGGTTAAGATCTGGCGAACGCGCTGGCCAGTTCATTTTGTTAATACCAACTTCTTCTAGATATTGCGTGACACACATTGCAGAATGTGGCTACGCATTATCTTGCATTAGAGTAAATTCATCGCCGATGTATTGAGAAAAGGGTACTATGTGATTCACTAATACCTCCTCAATATGTCGGTGTGCAGTCAACGAACCATCCATAAACACCAATTCAGTGTGAGCCTCTCGGGATATTCCGGCTCACACCATCACCGAACCCCCTCCATGGCTATCGCGAGGGCTGAAAGTGCACTCCGCAAACCTCTCTCCAGTTCGACGCCATACTCGTTCTCTCTCATCTGATGAGTTCAAATAGTATCTCGACTTATCCGTAAAAAGAGCATTGCTCCATTGCCTCAAATTCTAATGTAAATGTTCCCTGGAAAATTGCAGTCTAGCCACTCTGTGACGTGGAAGTAATTTGAGCCCAGTTTGCTGGTCTGAAACTTCGCAAGCCAAACTCATGTACTCTTCGACGAGCTATAAATACACTCACATTGTTACCTCGAACCTCTTAAAGCCGATTTCCTGTTCGCACCGCTGTTAAGTGACGATCCGCAAAGCATTGGCTCTAATATATCGATCGTCCAAAGCGGTAGTTTTGCGCTTCCCATCACTACCCGCTTTACGCGTATTTCTGCCAGTTGGTTTAAAACGTTCCACTACCTTTTGGATCGTAGAGCGATGAGTGTGTAGTATTCTAGCTACATATTCATAATTTCGCCCATCTTCAACGAGAGCAACGGCTTTCGCACAATATTCGACACTAAGAACCATGGTCAATCGTAGTGTTGAACATTTTTCAACACACGTGTATGTGTCTTTTTCATAGGAAAAATAGTGTACATCCTCGCGTAGAACCTCCAAGAATTTCCCCACTCAGCTAACGACTCATGCTAAATAGCCTCCTCTTTTGAAACCTAGTACTTTCAATACTTACCATGTAATATGCTATTTCATCACTAATTTTGAAAAATCACCTCAAAGTGTCAAGTCAAATAATATGTTCTCGTATTGTAACCATCTGTTCAGACAGTCATGTTGAAGATACTTTTCCACACGTGTATTGTCAGGTCAAATATGCTGTCAAACACACGTGTGGTTAAAATTGTGTCAACACACACACACACGCATATGATTTCTAGCCAAATTAAGTATATTTTTTCTTATTTTCATAAGTCTTCTTAGGAAAATATTCTCACGAATACCACTCGTGCAACAAAATAACTAGATCATTTACATTACAGCGTGCTGTCGTTGTAAAACTATATTTGTTCATTTTCATAATTTGAAGAACCACCTAGTTTATGTTTGTGGAGATCGAAAAGTACTTCGAAAATTCTTTTCTTCTTTTAGTAAGTTTAGAGTAACAAAATCTTGTCGCGAAATATATTTTGAGAAGACTGAAACCGCTTTTTAAAAACAATTTTATTTTACAAAATACGGGTCTAAGTACAATACTAGCAAGCAAATAGAGTAAAAGTGATTTTAGATTATAACAAAGCAATATTTATAAGTTCGGTTCGGATGCACACTCTGCAATAGCTTCTGGGAATCGCCCGCCTGGGAGCGTGCTGAATCTGCAGGTTCTGTGGGAAGCTGACCATTTAACTCCTCCCTCCTCAAGACGAGAAAATACTCCTAGTATTTTCGGTAGGTTTTTCTTCATCTGGAATTTTCGGGTTTTCTTTTGGTCTTCTGCAAATGGTGGGTTTCCTTCTTAGCACAAGAATTGCAATGACTGCAATCAATGCTAGAATTAACAGGATACCAAACGTGACTGAATATTGGGCAGCTTGATCCACTTCTTGGATCGGCGAAAGTTGATTGGCAATCTCTTTCAGTCGATAAATTTCTCCAAAGTCGATTCTACTGTAATTTGTGGTTTTGAAGGTTTTGGCAACAGTAAAATTCGCTATTACAAGTTCTGGTAGGACGAGTGGTTTTCCATACTGAATTTTCACATCGTTGGCAAACTTTTTAGGACCCATTTGAATTTGGCAGCTTTTCGGGATTTTGACTAGACTTGGTTGGTCGATATCGAAATATTGGTCTATTTTGCACTGCGAGAAGATTCGTTCCTTCTTCTGTGGTAGGATCAGAACTTCTTCTTGGGTGATTTGTTCACAAGACGATTCTTCAATGTGGATTTGAAGGGTGTCGCAATCGGTAGGGGATGAACCATTCAAAAGTTGAAGTACACAGTTGTCCGGTGGGTGGAAGACTTCGTTGCAGTAGAAAGTTTCTTCCAATGAAGGGCAAGTACTTTCTTCGAACTGGACTACCTTATTTGTACGTGCCAAGTAAGGGAACTTAGGGACAATAAGGTACGATTTTTGGATAACGGGATATACATGGTAGAAAATGTATGTTTGAGGTTTTAAAATAGGTACATGAATAGCAAAAGTTAATTTTGTACCTGAAAAAGTCACCTGAGTCCCTAAAAATAGATAATAGTTTGGGTTAGATACTTTTAAAAGTTGGTATTTCGCTTTCATTGTATATTGCCCTTAAATATTTTATAGTTTCTTCTAGATCAGAGCTTGATATTATTGCATCATGCAAAGCGCTAAGTTTTGCAAACATTATGGCGTCTTCTAAGTTATCAATGAAATTTATAAGATTTTGGCAATCCTGATTTATTTGTGCTAAAATTCCTTGATAAGAAATATAATTAGTTAAATCGTGAATTGTATTATCTACAGCGGCTTCAAATATCTTTAAACCTTGTTCTAACTTTTGTTGATTAGAGTTAAGGGCGGTTATGGTTTTGTTATAGTTATTAATTAAGTTTTTTGATAAAGATATTTGCAAGTTTACTTCCTTGATAATATTTTTCTGATTTTGTTGTAAGTTATTGATTGCCTGATCGTAACGTTGTCCATCATCTGAATCTAGGTTTCCAAATGTCCATCTTTGTACTTTACCAATAATATTAATCAAAACTCTTTTGTTACGAATATGAGGGTAAAGATTCCCTAATTTATTTTGAGTATTTTGAATTAGGTATTCAGTACGAAGAAGAAGATTTTCGGAAAGTCCTTGGTATGATATAGGATTTGTGGCTTGGGTCTTTTCGAGATGATTTTTCATAGAATTAAATGATTTTTGAACATTTTCTAATTGACGGATTACAGGTAATAAATCAATATAGTGTAGGAACGTATGTTTCGTATAAATTAATCTTGCATTACCGAGTTGTACGGGTAAAATGGTTTTTTTACAGTAGTTATTTGTATGTCATGATTGGAATTAGATAGTGTGGGAGGTACTTTGAGTAACGGGATCAACAACAGGATTGTCCGGTACATTGTTTACCTGGAAAGAGGATTTTTGTTTACTTTTTGGTTTTCTAGCAATTTTCTTATGATAAGCACCTTTTTTAGTAAATAACTTTATTTTATTTTGACTAGTTATTTGGGTCTTTTTAAATCTAGGCATGTTTTTATTTCTAGCCTTAGTATTAATATAGGCGATGTCTTGATTTTCAAAGTCCGGGGGTTCTGATCGATTTTCGTTAATTTTTTGAATTATTTTCTCTTTAGTTTCCGCATTTTTCTGCTGAATTTTGTTATATAATTCTTTCGCGTTTTCTTTATGCGATTCGACATAATTAGATATAATTACATGATCGTTTAAGTCAAAGGGGTCTCGGCTATTTATATGACCTTTTTTATTACGCATGCATCATAATCAACGATTAAAATGATGTTTATGATGCGCCTACTTTTTTAAAGGTTGCTATAGAAACATTTGATCATGTCAAATGTGACAGATTAATATATTAATATATTCGTCAATATATCCCTTAAGTGTAATATTTAAAACATTTTTGAGATTATGATGCATTCGTAATAAAAAATAGCGTATGATACACGTGTATAAGAGGCCTTTAAACCCCTTGCGACTTACAAAACACTCCGCTGCGCGTCGTGTTTTGAAATATGTCGCGCGTGCTTTAAAGGCCCTCTTATACACTTATATCATAATATACTATTATAATCTCGAACGGTGTGTAATTAGTTACACTGGGAATGGAATTATTATAGCCTAACACAGCACGTTTAATCAGCTGTTCTGGTGAGTAATTTTTATTTTCCGCTCTAAGACATCTGTAGTGCTCAATTAGAGTTGAATGAAACCGTTCTACGGGATAATTTGAATTACTGTTTTTTGTGTAGCATAGTGTAATTCGATTTTATATAATTTTCAAAAGTCTTCGACTTCTTTATTTTTAAACTCAGTACCTGAGTCTACGGTAACTTTTAATGGTAAACCGTGGTGTGTAATGAAAGTAAAAATGTTTTCGATTACTAGAGTTCCTGTGACATTTTTTAATGGATAGGCTTGACCATATCGAGAGAATGAATCGATAATTGTTAAATAGCTCTCATTTGATATTTTAAAAGTATCTATGTGGATATGTTCAAAGGGTTTCGAAGCGGTTGGTGTTAAGTTAAATTTTATGACTGGTGGGTGTCTGTCGTATTTATTCTTTAAACATATTTCACAGTTATTAACATAATTTTCTATGTCATTTACCATTTTTGGCCAATAGAATTTTAGAGAAAGGACATTTTTCATTTCATTAATGCCTCTATGGCATGTTTTGGTTGTATGGTATAATTCTAGTTTTTCTTTTTGTGCATTTAAGGTTTCTACGTCCTCTAAGATTTTAGGACACGATATAATTTTATAAGAAGTATTTCTAAAAAGGTCTTGTAGTGTAACGGTAAATCGTTCTGCTAAAAGATGATTTCGAAAATGGATCGCGTAAGTTTGTTTCGCATCAATATATTCTTTTAATAATTGAATAAAATGGGGTATTGGGTTATAATTCGAAATCGTCACAAGTAGACGTGAATTTTCAAAAATTTTCTCATAGCGAGATTGGATTTTATCTACATCGCCAGAGGTGACGACAATTTGGTTTTTGAAGGTGTTTAAAGATCGTTCTGATATGGGTATATTAAAAATTGGATCTTCTAAGAATGTGTGTACTGTCTGTAAATCACTTTGATCGTCTCGTTTATTATCGGGTGGTTTAAGTTGCACATTAGAATGTATGGTAATTTTCGAAGTTGACGGATGTGGTTGGAGAATTTCGTTAATTTCTGTTTCATCTAAACAAGGTAACTTGTCAGTGTCCCTCAGGAATTCTTCAATTATATCGTCAACGTCGCCAGGGTTGTTATTTACCGAGTCTGTCTCTAATGCATTGCAATCTACAGGGTTGCGTGAAAGTGCATCAGCAGCAGCTTATTGATTTAATTTACCTTTTTTGTCTTAGATTTTATAGTCAAATTCCTCTAATTTGAGGCGCCATCTCACAAGGCGAGAATTTGGTTCTTTTAGTGAGAACAACCATTGAAGTGGTTTATGGTCAGTTAAGATCGTAAATTTATGTCCAAATAAATACGGTCTAAAATATTTACAACTCCATACTATTGCAAGAAGTTTCTTCTCAATATGTCCTAAAAATTCAACTTCTTTACGTAAAAATTCGCATTTATCCAACTGAATTTTTAAGTTTGCTTCTCTGTTGTTAATTCAAAAGGTTTCGTAAAGTCTGGGTATGCTAATACGGGTTCAGATGTTAATATATTTGTACAAGTTTTAAAACAATCTAAAAATTATTTATTATGTACTATTTTTTCGTTCTTTTTAAGACATTGTGTCATTGGCTTATTTAATTTAGCGAAACTTTTAATAAATCTTCTATAATATCCTAAGAGACCTAGGAATGATTTTATTTCGCGTTGAGTTTTAGGCACGGGGAATTTTTGTATTGCTACTATCTTTTTGCTATTTGGTTTGATACCTTCTGGGGTTACTATATGTCCTAAAAATTCAACTTCTTTACGTAAAAATTCGAATTTATCTAACTGAATTTTTAAGTTTGCTTCTCTTAACTTGGAAAATACTAATTTTAAATTTTGAATATGTTCCTGTAAACCTACACTAAAAATAATGATATCGTCCATATAGACCATACATATTTTATTTTGGAGTTCTTTTAGGACTTCGTCCATTACTCTTTGGAAGGTTGCTGGCGCATTCTTAAGTCCGAATGGCATGCGCAAATATTCGTAATGACCCTTGTTTACTGTGAATACAGTTTTATCGCTTGACTTTTCTTCGATTTCTATCTGGTGAAACCCGCTCGCAAGGTCGAGGATGTAAAAGTACTGGGCTCTACCTAATCGATCTAAAATGTCATTTATATTGGGTATTGGATTAGTCACAAACTACTCTCCATTTAGTTTTACCGGAGGCGTCGATTTTCTTTGGGAGTATCCATATGGGAGAGGACCACGGACTACATGAAGGTCGAATAATATTTTTCTCCAGCATATCGTTAAGTTGACGTTGCACTTCGTCTTTATGAATGCAAGGATAACGGTATGACTTTGTGTGAACTGGGATGTTATCAGTGGTTTTAATTTCATGTTTTATTTTAGACGTGAATGTAAGCTTATCGCCTGGTTTGAAAAATACATCGGAGAAGTCATTACATAACTTGTGCAATAGAAAGTTTTCTTCGCTGTTTAAATGTTCGGTTCGAAGGAAGTAATGGGTCAATTCGAGATTGTTTCTTATTGAAGTGGTCTTTTCGAATTTCATTTTGGAAATGATTCATGGTGAAAATTTCGAATTCATTTTGATTAAAACAATCGACAGGTAATGGTTCAGTTAGGGTTACCGAAATAGTATGATCAGTTGGGTTTTGAATTTCAACTGGGGCAAAACCATTTTCAGACGTTGACAAAATTTGGGGAATATACAAGTCGGTCACATGACATGGCTTCGTAATAATTTCACCTGTATAAACGCTTACAGGGATGCGTTTGAGAATTTTTTCCTGTGCGTTTACGGAAAATGAAAAATTAACTTCACTAGGTTCTCGATATTTAAAGGGTATTTCTAGATTTGGACCTACTAATTTTCTATTTATTAAATCGATATTTAGATTTAAATTCATTAAGTCCTGTAAACCTAAAACACCGTCATAGTAATCGTGAAAGTTAAATAAAATAAACTCAATTTTATTATAAATACCAAACGCAGTTAAAAGAGGGATTGAGGCTTGATATTGTGTTTTTTGGCTACCTACGGCAGTTTTTATTACATTACTATATTGGTATATACAATTAGGATAAAAATATTCTGCAATATTTGGATTCAAAATAGAGCGCGAACTCCCTGTATCAATTAATATTTTTATGTTCCTATCTTTAATTAATACGTAAGGTAAGGTATTATTTGAGGAGATATTTATTTCGGTCAGGTCAATGGGTTTTCCTGGCCTGTTTCGAGGGGGAGCTTTATTTTGCACATCCTGTTCGGAATTTTCAATGGCATTTTGGCCATAGTATGGTTCGGTATAATAATCTGAAAAGTTGGGGTCGTAATAATTATTTTCAGGGTAGAAGTTCTCCGGTGGAGCTTCTTCGAGAGATTCGTCATACCAAAGACAATACTATTGTCTTTGGTCATACTCATTAGTATGTAATTCTTGAAAAGTGAAGTTAGGTGGTTGGTTATGGGTATTTTTGTAATAATTATTTGTTCTATATGTATTTACAATTGGATTTCGAGATGTCGTCGACATAGGCGTGGGTTTTGGTAACTGATTGGGTGGAATTTGATTTGGTCTGAAAACATTTTGTGGTCGACCAAATACTTGTTGATTTGTGAGAAATCTTCTAGGCGGTACTTGTTGCCTAGGTTGGATATTAACAGGTTGACTATGCCAAACAGGTTTTGGCGAAAAGTTTGGGTTGTGAAAATTTAGTTCTGCTGGAAATTGGGGAGAATTACTTTGACGCGCAAAATTGTGATTATTGTTATTACCTGAAAAATTGTTATTCGAATTTCTATGACCTGAAAAATTACTATTAGATTTATCTTTCTTTGAATCATGAAAATTTCCATACAATTTTTCAAAATTCTCAAATTCTGTAATAAAAGCGATAGCGTCTTCCGAGCTTGTTGGTCTTTTTATATACATATTATTTATAAGGTTACCGCTGCAACCTGCAATGAATGTGTTTAAAGCAGCGTTTAACTTTGTAAAACTATATTTGTTCATTTTCATAATTTGAAGAACCACCTAATTTATGTTTCTGGAGATCGAAAAGTACTTCGAAAATTCTTTCCTTCTTTTAGTAAGTTTAGAGTAACAAAATCTTGTCGCACAAACTTTGACGCAAAAAAGCTTTTAAAAGCTCTTAACTGCACCACAACAAAAGCTAAGTTTATTTACTAGATTTAGCAACTTTCTATCAGATAATGTACAGAAATGGCTTTCAACATATAAACGCATGCATCCTTAAAACGTTCCCATTTAGCATGAGTGGAGTTGTAATCTCAGCATCTTTTGAAGTTTCAGTTACAGTCGAGTTTACTAGGCTTTATTCGAAAATTTAATTAGACTAAGAGTAAAGTTAAATTAGGTATATCATATCATACTAATTGTATATACGTTTTGACCTACATTTCAAGAGCAGTATTGTACCAAAACAAATCAAGCTATTGGTCATAACAAACAAGATGAAATTTAAAATGAAATTGAGTTAGATTTTTTTTTTGCAGATTTTATGATTATTTTACATGGTTAGCAATGATTATAAATTGGATTATGGAATATTTTATTTATTATGTGAACCGAAAACCTTTCAAATTTGAAACATTTTATTATGTCCTTAAAAAAGCAAATCTAATTTATATTTCGGTTACACTAAAATAATATATAGAGAAACTTCAAAGGTTAAATTTATTTGAAATTATATTTGAATTCGCGCCAGTTCATCAGTTCCATCCATTCAGTTGTTTAATTGATAAAATAAATACAAGCCAGAGGTTATATTTAAATCTATATTTATTAGACTTTCCTAAAATAGTTCATTTTCAATTTAACCCAAACTAAGTGATTCAAAGTAGACTAATAAAATATTCAATTAAATTGTGAAATTATCATAAATGTATTCCCACATATTACCTAATTTTAGCAATACTATTCCCGGAAATACACAAAATAATATATATATACCGCGTTATTGCTAATCCAAACTAATTCAAACAAACTCCATTTGCTGGATTGAATGAGTCACTTTCTTTGAATATAAAGAGACAGGAAGGAGGATTTAGCAAATTGGTTGTGGACCGGGATGGAGGTTGCATATGGCCGAGCAACTCTTTGCGGTTAACAGTGGCGTACACATGATTCCATAAAAAGAAAACATATGAAATATTAAACATATTATAATTTTTGCAATGTAGTAGAAATATATTATAAATAAAAATAGTAGTCAGAATATGTGTTTATATTTTACTCGACGAGTTATATTTTCTTAGCTTCTCTGGAAATGTTTACTTTAGCAAAAAATATGTTGTATTTATTTATGATATCGATCGGAATAGGGTGAAACTTTGAATATAAAACAGACAGGAAGGAACATGAGAGTAAATTATATGCACCAGAAAGGGAGTTGCATATTGCGGACTTACGTTTCCGTTTTACAGTAACGTAGGGCCATCAAATATCCAAAAATAAACGGTACGGTATGGCCGCACATACTTCACACTCTTTTTTGTTAATACCTTTTATAATAATCATAGACATTTGGTGTCATAGAAATAAATAAAATTAGATTAATGCACCACAAAACTAAAATTAAGTAATGAACGCCAAAATTTTTTCATTCTTTTCTTTAGGTAAGTGCCTTTTGACTTTTCCCATAAAAATAAACAGGCACATATTGTTGGTGTTATAAGGTAGTAATCATATGTATAAAATTTAAATTAACTATAAACAAAGTATATGTAAACTAGTAGCTCCACTCCCCCAAATATTTTCTGCCAGCCCGAAAATCCGCAGATTGTTGGCAGCATGTGGAGCGTTTTAGTTTAATCAGTCGTTCGTATGTAGGCAGAGTGTTCAGAACAGAGTCGGATTTGTGAAAATCCTTAATTTTATTTCTATTTTCATATTTTATTAGGACTTCGGTGGAAATATATACGAAGCAATGAAAAATACAAAGGCAAATAGGTAAAATCTATAGTCGGATAAGTGAATATGTCGTAGCCAGATTACAAAACCCGTCGTTTTATAAATTGCCTAGGCGTTTTATAAATAGCGGCCAAATTGTCAAATTTTCGTTTACCGTTCATTATTTTGCTGTCTGGCTAGCCGGATTATCAAATGTCTAGGCGTTTTATAAAACGACGTTCAACACGAGGCCAGATTGTCAAATGTTAAGATTATCACGAGCGGCTAAAACATAAGTTACGTTCCATGTTTTATTTAAATTTTTTTTCTTAATTTTGGGTTAGTTTGGGTTAGTTTTGGTTAGTTCTTGTTGATTGAGCCTCCGAAACGAGCGGAGGTTCATGCAAAGCCATAATAATACCCCCGTTTGGTTCGCTCGCTACGGGGGCTCAATCGACAAGAACTAACCAAAACTAACCCAAGACTTACCCATATAACGTACTTAAATACATTAATTAAAATTTTGATTGCCCTAACTTTTAAATAAAACTTGTATTTTACAAAATGACTACAACGTTTCACCCGCCAGAATCTCAAGCAGAAGTTAATCTTAAGCATTTGATAATCTGGCCGCGTGTTGACAGTCGTTTTATCAAACACCTAGGCATTTTACAAACCGACTAGCCAGATAGGAAAATAATGAATGTTAAACGAGAATTTGACAATCTGGCCGCCTTTTGTAAAATGTCTAGACATTTTATAAAACGCCGCGTTTTAGAATGTGGCTACGACAAATAGATATGTTAATAAAATTAGGTGAAGGAGGCGACAAGACCGGAAAAATCGTCTAGGTGTCAGATTTTTTTATAAGTACATATTATATAACGATAATGGAATGCTTTGTAAATATTAAATATATTTTGGCCCTGTGAAACTGACCCAAAGTTTAATCCACGACTAACCCAAACTAACCAAATCTACCAAAATGGATTATAACTTATCAGAACCTCCTTCAAATGACTAAAATAAGTTGAGAATAAGTGAAGCTAACCGAAAGTTAAATCGACGACTAACCCAAACTAACCAAATCTATCAAAATTGATTATAACGTATCGGAACCGGTTCAAATAACTAAAATAAGTTGAGACTAAGTGAAACTAACCCAAAGTTGATTCGACGACAAACTCAAACTAAGCAAATCTATTAAAATTGATTTTGACTTATCGAAACCGGTTCAAATAACTAAAATAAGTTGAGACTAAGTGAAACTAGCCGAAAGTTGTTTGGACGACTAACCCAAACTAACTAAATTTATTAAAATTGATTATAAGGTATCGGAACCGGTTCAAATAACTAAAATAAGTTGAGACTAAATGAAACTAGACGAAAGTTGTTTGGATGACTAACCCAAATTAACCAAATCCTTTAAAATTGATTATAACGTATCAGAACCGATTCAAATAATTAAAATAAGTTGAGACAAAGTGAAACTAATCAAAAGTTGAATCGACGATTAACCCAAACTAACCAAATCTATTGAAATTGATTATAACGTATCGGAACCGCTTTAAATGACTGAAATAAGTTGAGAATAAGTGAAAGTTGAATCGACGACTAACCCAAGTTAACCACATCTATTAGAATTGATAATGACGTCGGTATTGTAATCGTTTCAAATGGCTAAAATAAGTTGAGAATAAGTGAAACTAACCGAAAGATAATTGAACACTAACCCAAACTAACCAAATCTATTAAAATTGATTATAACGTATCGGAACTGCTTCAAATGGCTAAAATAAGTTGGGAATAAGTGAAGCTAACCGAAAGTTGATTGGACTACTAACCCAAACTAACCAAATCTATTAAAATTGAATATAACGTAACGGAATCGGTTCAAATGATTAAAATAAGTTGAGACTATGTGAAACTAACCGAAAGTTCAATCGACGACTAACCCAAACTAACCAAATGTAATAAAATCATTATAACGTATCGGAACCGCTTTATATGACTAGCATAAGTTGAGAATAACTGACACCAACCGACAGTTGAATCGACGACTAACCCAAACTATCCAAATCTATTAAAATTGATTATAACGTCTCGGAACCGGTTCAAATGATTAAAATAAGTTGAGACTAAGTGAAACAAACCGAAAGTTGAATAGACGACTAACTTAAACTAGCCAAATCTATTAAAATTGATTATAACGCATCGGAACTGGTTCAAATGAATAAAATATGTTAAGACTAAGTGAAACTAACCGAGAGTTGAATCGACGACTAATCCAATGTAATCAAATCTATTAAAATTGATTATAACGTATCGGAACAGGTTCAAATGACTAAAATAAGTTGAAAGTAAGTGAAGCTAGTCGAAAGATGCTTGTAGTCACCCCCAAACTAACCGAAACTAACCAAATTTATTATAACGTATCGGAACCGCTTTAAATGACTAAAATAAGTTGAGAATAAGTGAAACTAACCAAAAAATTAATCAACGACTAACCAAAACGAACCAAACCTATTAAAATAGATTATAACGTATCGGAACTGGTTCAAATGACTAAAATAAATTGAAACTAAGTGAAGCTAGTCGAAAGTTGATTGTAGTCGTCCCCAAACTAACCCAAACTAACCAAATCTATTAGGATTTATTATAACGTATCGGAACCGCTTTAAATAACTAAAATAAGTTGAGAATAAGTGAAACTAACCGAAAGATGAATCAACAACTAACCCAAGCTAACCAAACCTATTAAAATTGATCACAACGTATCCGAACCGGTTCAAACGACTAAAATAAGTTGAAACTACGTGAAGTTTAACGCAAGTTGATTGGATGACTAATCCAAAGTAACCAAATTTAATATTGTTTATAACGTATCGCAACCGGTTCAAATATCTAAAATAAGTTAAGGCTAAGAGAAACTAACCGAAAGTTGATTTGGTGACTAACCCAACTAATAACATTTATTAAAATTGATTATAAGGTCCTAGAACCGGTTCAAATGACTGAAATATGTTGAGACTAAGTGAAACTAACCGAAAGTTGAATCGACGATTAACCCGAACTAACCAACCTAATCCGGTTAGTCGTTCAATCAACTTTTGGTTAGTTTCACTTAGTTTCAACCTATTTTAGTCATTAGAACCGGTTCAGATACTTTATAATCAATTTTAGTAGATTTGGTTACTTTGGTCTAGTCGTCGATTCAACTTTCGGATAGTTTCACTTTTTCTCAACTTATTTCAATCATTTAAAGCGGTTCCAATATGTTATAATCAATATTAATATATTTGGTTAGTTTGGGTTAGTCGTCGATCCAACTTTCGGTTAGTTTAACTTATTGTTCAGTTATTTTAGTCACTTAATGCAGTTCCGATACATTATAATCAATTTTAATAGATTTGGTTAGTTTAGGTTAGTCCTCGATTCAACTCTCGGTTTGTTTCACTTAGTCATAACTATTTCAATCAGTTGAACCGATTCCGATGCGTTATAATCAATTTTAATAGATTTGGTTAGTTTGGGTAAGTTGTCGATTCAACTTTCGTTTAGTTTCACTTATTCCCAATTTATTTTAGTCATTTAATGCGATTCCGATACGTTATAAATAATTTTAATAGATTTTTTTAGTTTAAGTTAGTTTTCCAATAAACGTTCGGTTAGTTTCACTTAGTCTTAAGTTCTTTTAGTCATCCGATACGTTATAATCAATTTTGATGGATTTGGTTAGTTTGGGTTAGTAGTTCAATCAACTCTCGGTTAGCTACACTTATTCTCAACTTATTTTAGTCATTTCAAGCTTTTCAGAATACATTAAAATCAATTTTAACAGATTTGGTTAGTTTGGGTTATTCGTCAACAACTTTCGGTTAGTTTCATTTAGTCTCAACTTAATTTAAGTATTTGAATCCGTTCCGATATGTTATAATCAATTTTAATAGATTTGGTTAGTTTGGGTTAGTCCTCCAATCAACTTTCGGTTAGTTTCAGTTAGTATCAACTTATTTTAGTAATTTGAACCCGTTACGATACGGTATAATCAATTTTAATAGATTTTGTTAGTTTTGGTTAATCGTCGAATCAAGTTTTGGTTACTTTCACTACTTAGTCTCAGCTTATTGTAGTCATTTGAACCGGTGCCGGTGCCGATACGGTACAATCAATTTTGATAGATTTGGTTAGTTTTGGTTAGTCGTCCAATCAACGATACAAAAATGCCGTAACGCGAGACGAAAATATAAACCATGTCATAACGTGGCCTTGAAAAATCACTTTCATGAAACCAAAGAAGTGTAGTAAAAATGAGATTACGAAGTATTATATTATTATATATTTTTAAATAAATTTTAGGTAATTCCACTATTATTGATATCTTTGAAGCGGTCAAAGTTACAAAGTTGATCAAATTAGAAAGTTGCCATTATTGATGCCATTTCAAGATCGATTTGCAGTGTTGTTAAATTCTTGTTAGATTCTGAGATAGCAACAGTGGTATCACCTAAAATGACAAA
The DNA here is from genome assembly GCA_016904865.1 of Pissodes strobi. Lineage (NCBI taxonomy): Eukaryota > Metazoa > Arthropoda > Insecta > Coleoptera > Curculionidae > Pissodes > Pissodes strobi. The sequence goes on along the minus strand of JAEQML010060595.1, from coordinate 2,612 downwards.
CGTATAGCAATTTTTTTTTTCAATTTCCTTCTATGAAAATATTTTTACAACTTTGCTCAGTTTCACTTGATTTTTCACCCGGCCGGCATTCAGTAAGTCTTTCGGTACGAGTCCATACAACCTCCTGAATACATCTCTGACTAGAGAAAGCCACGCGAATCAATCGTACACTTACGCAGCGCATCGGTCATCTTCAGTTGTCACTTGATATAAAAGAATGTGGCTGAATTACATCAAAGGATTTACCGCTGAGTGAACTTACTAGTTTACATATACTTTGCTATAAAGTGCCCTTATTCAATTTATTCCAGAGAAAGGGACAAGTGCATTTTATTTGTGTTATAGTGTGTTTATTTTGTAGCAATTTTCAGGAAAATCGTCTCTGCCGGTTTCGAAAAAAAACGCATTTAAAATTTTGTCTTTAGATAAAGTGCTCTTAATTTTGGGTATAGGGAAAAAAAAATTAAAAATATCTGGAGATATTCACGAGATAACTCTAAATACCAATTTTCAAAAAATCGATATACTAGTTTAGGCGTTAGGTTCTGCGACAAACACACACACACACACATACAAAAGTAATTTTAGTCTTTTCAGACTCTAGGGATCATAATTCGCGAAGATCTGCAAAGCTTTGAATATGTAATGAATTGAATAATTTAATATATTCAAAGCTGCAAACAAAGTCGAAGTTTTGAAGGATTACAATATTTTTTATTAAGAGATCGAGAAAGTAATAAACAATACCAGAAATGTATTTTTAACTGTTTACTTCAATGTATACTATTCATAATTATTTATTAAATGTTTCAATGTACACTGATAAAAATGTGAAAAAAAACCTTAATAATTTTTTTTTGCTTTTTATTTATGTGCTTTAAATAAAAATTACATAGATTAACAAAATTTCTTCAATTTAAATAACTAGACGTGTTTGATTTTTTTTGTCATTTCTTTGCCTTGTGATAGCAAAACTTTTTTCCAATATAAAAAAAGGGTCGTTTTAAATTAAAGATTGTGAATATTGGACCAAATATTATTACTTCATCTGAGTCTCGTACAACTTGGCCGCGTAGACGCTCTACGCTCTCACTCCTTCAGTCCCCGTCTCGTGCCCTTAGTTCAGTTTCTTTTCTGCTGCCGTCCTATAGGGAGATTTTATAGAGTGTATCCGCCCCAGGTCGCCATTTAAAAAAAATATTTGTGATGGAAAATAAATTAATTAAGTAGGGCTTATTACAAGATTTTGATAACTGAGCAATTTGCTTATTTGATTCAACTTAATCAAATTGTTATTTCAAATAAAAATAAGGCTTGAGCAAATAAAAATGATTTGATTCAAATAAGAGAAATTATTTCGTACAAATACCCACAACATTGGTTTAAATAACCGACCTATTTAAATTAAAACACGAAGCTTTTGGAACAAATATACCTCAGATTTCAATCAAAACACAAAGGTTTTAGAAAATATATGTGTTATATTTGTTACAAAAGCTTTGTGTTTTAATTTAAATAGGTCGTGTATTTAAACCAATGTTTTGGGTGTTTCTACGAAATAATTTCTCTTATTTGAATCAAAATAATTTTATGTGTTTTGTAAGTTATTTTTGTCTGATGTGAACACGATTATAAAATCATATTGTTTGTTCGGAATAAATATTTATTTCGAACAAAGAAAATCTTTAAATTAAATGAAATAAGTATTATTTTTTATTCAAACAAAAAATATTTGTTTGGCCATTATCAAACAAATATTTGCTTGAATAAACTCCCGTTTTTTTGGATGAAATATTTTTTTCCAGTGCATATATGTATTTAGTTGATCAAAAATTAATATTTTTATTGGTTGGCCTGATGGGAATGAGGAAAAGGGTAAATAATAAACCAAAATAGATGAAACCAAATGTATTGTCCTTTAAGCAGTTCTATAAATCTTTATCGCATACACGAGATTTAAAAGAGATGGTTAGTTGTGCATCCTGTGATTGTTCCGAGACCCCAAAATATAAAAATTTTGGACTTATATTTCACTAATATCTCTAATGAAGAAATTCTCAAAAATATTTAAAATGCTTATGTTTAAAACGTTTCTGTTTTTTTACATATTGAAAGTACATCATAATCATCACTAGGATAGCTTAAACCTCCTATAGATTTTTGAGCAATTAATGAATTTATAAAGTTCTCCTTATCCCCATAGAACTGTGACACACAGTGCTCACATTGCAGTTTTCATCCCAATTTAAACGAAACGGCACCCTGCAATGTAAGTTATTACTTCCATATTATGTGGAGATAAAGAGTCATAGTTAAATAAATAATCGTGATTATGTACGAAATTATTTACAATTATATTATCTGCGTAATCTGACCTGTTTACCCCAGATAAAACCTGACTTTATATGGATGTTTATTATCGATTCATTAATTATTTGTTCGGGGGTTAAGTTTTGGAGCTAACGTTTAAAATATTATTATCCTCCAGGGAGATACAATTACCAGCGCCACCTTCCCTCACTTCTGAATGAATTACAGCAATCAACTGTCTGCAGGGGTTGTTATTGTATCCGCCTTGAGATCGAAGAGTCCCAAAAAATAACTATATGCTC
>MU192846.1:2438-26930 GCA_016904865.1 Pissodes strobi | reverse complement strand
AATTACTAAAAATCTGTATAGTAAATTTTAGGCTTTTAGGTTTCGGAGATTTTAATTTGAAACATAATTTGATATTACGTGTAATCAAATCGAACTCTCAGACTGTCTCAAGGAATCAGTTTTTCAAAAATTTAAGAAAAAGGGAAATCGCAAATATTTAACAGAATTACGGAGATTATATTAGTGATTTTTAAAGGTATTAAGGGGCCATTTATTTGTATTCAAATGCTTAATCATGTTTATCCCAAGATTTTTTCGACAACCATAAAAGCCAATTCACAAAGTTGGTTATAGAAACATATCTAGACATCAGACGGTTTTACCAAGAAAAATCACGATCACAAAAAACATAAAGCATTTGCCAAAATATACTAGAAATTATTTTGTTTAAAAATCAATAGTCTGGAAATGTATAGAACATAGGTAGATTAATAGTTTTGTATAGGGTATAGGAACCTGTTAAAATTAAAAAAATTGTGGTTAGAGCAAAAATTTGTTAAAAATATGTAATGCACTGAACCTTACGTATGAGAGTAATATATAATACTCTTTATTTTACAATGCCCCTGCGACTCCAGGAATTTCTGGTCGGTAGCAAAGGCAGTAGGCAGTGAGTAATAACTTTACAAAAACGTCTATCCCATCTTTGACAGACGAACGTGGCATCACGGCGAATACAGCCAAGGAAAAAGCAAATATGCTCGCCAAAATGTTTTCATCGCACTCTACCTTAGACGTCCCCCAAGGTACGGCTCGCCACACCATATCGAACATCAACACTACAATGGCAGGAGTGAAGTTTCATCACCGTGATATTCGTAAAATCCTTAAAGAACTAGATACGCAAACGGCATCAGGACCGGACGAAATACCTGCCATCGTATTAAAGAACTGCGCCAACTTACTAACAACCGTTTTTTCCAGACTTTTTTCTCTCTCTTACCGAAAAGGGATTTACCCATCTTCTTGAAAAGTCGCTCGAGTGCAGCCTATTCCAAAAAAGGCAAGAAAACCACGCCCTCAAACTATCGCCCAATTGCCTTGCTTCCCATAATCTCCAAAGTCATGAAATGTGTAGTCAATCAGCAACTACTCAAGTACCTCGAGAACAACAGAATAATCAGCGATAATCGATACGGCTTTCGCAAAGAGAGATGGACAGTAGATATATTGGCCTATGTCACTCATATATAGGGTAGAGCAACTGAGAACTACGGAGAGTTTCCAGCGATTGCCTTGGATATTTCGAAGGCATTCAACAAAATTTGGCATGACGGATTACTGAACAAACTGCCGTTCTTCGAACTTCCAGCCTCTCTCTGCAGCTGGCCTGCCAGTTTCTTTAAGAACCGATCTCTGCACCTTGCCGTTGATGGACACATCTCAGACACATTCACCATTAACGCGGGCTGTGCCTTAGGGCGCAATACTTTCACCAACTCTGTTCCTCATCTCTCTTAATGGCCTGCTGACCAAAACGAATAATCCTGTTTACAGTTTTGCACATGACAGTCCCCCAATTTAGATCAGAAAAAACTTAACCAGCGACTGAGATTATCACCGCAGACAGGAGCAGATTACAGCAATTAATCAAGACCTGGAGAAAGTTCAAACTTGGAACAGAAATTTGGTCCAGTTCAATGCAGCAAAGACCTAAGCAGCCACGTTTACCAAGATGGCTAGTACGAAGGACCCTGACATCATTATGGCAGGTTCAACCATCCCTTCATCCTCGTTAATCGGACCACTGGGCGTCTCGGTCAACAATAATATGTCCTGGCATGACCACGATGCTAATATCGCAAAATCAGCCTCCCAGAAGCTTGGTGCGCTATATCGCAACAAAAAACTGTATATACCTCAGCAGTTGCTCTTACTCTACAAAGCAGACCGTGCTTAGAATATTGTTCACACATCTGCGGTGCCGCACCTAAGAACATCCTAAAGCTACTGGATTTCATTCAGAAGAGGGCTGCGTTGACCCGGAGTTGACCCGTAATCTAGATAGTCTGGAACACCGCAGACATGTGGCCGAGATGTTTTACAGATACTTTCACGGACTGTCAGACAGTCACGGCAGACAACAAGACCGCACCAGTTCGTCGTACAACTGGAAACACCTGGAACATCTCTTTACAAGAATTCCTTTGCCTGGCGCACTGCATCATTGTGGTACTCACTCTCAGGACATCTGTTTTCCCCTAACTACAACCTACAACTAACCAAAGAACCGTGTCAATCAACATCTTCGCACACAAACCGCTTGATACAACTCTGGGTGGAATCATTAAGGGCTAGCTCGTTCGAACACCTTCCGTAGCAGTATCGATAGTAAAAATATAGGTCCGCAATTTTTCTTCGATGTTCAAGGCTATCAAGGTCTTTAGTCAACTATGGATCATCCACAAGACGGACTGCTCTCCTCTGTATGGAGTCCAATATATTGCGCAAGTGTTTGGCTGCCGAGCTCCACACATCGAAACAGTATATCAGAGATGGTCTCATCTGGGCCTTATAGAGCAATAAGAGAGTGTATAGAACTTTTTTGGTCTACAGAGTGTTCCTAGCTTTTTTGCTGCTGTCTTGGCGATTTTGGTGACGTGATTACGCCAAGATATGTTGTTTACTACGTTGATGCTCAGCAAGCTTATGCAAGCCAGAAATAGTGTTTGTTCTGTCATTGATAAGTCTGGTCCCGCAGTATTTGCTGTTTTTAGAAGACAGCTGCTCGAGTCTTTCCTGCGTTAAACTGGACATTATTTTCCTCATCACATTCCACAATGGCGTTCATATTCTCATTGATGACAGCAATTTGATTTTCTCGCTCGGGTTGGGAATGAGCAGCGGTCATTTGAGTCCGCGACATGAATGGAGATATAAGAGTGGTGTCATCTGCAAAGCTGTAAATAGAACTATTCGTTCTGTCTAAGAGATCGTTTATATAGAGCAGGAACAGTGTGGGATATAATATATACCCTTGAGGAACCTCGACATTGATTTTAAATCCCTCCGCGAGATGTCCATCAATACCAACTCGGATGCTTCGATCCCTTAAGACATTTAAAAGCCATAGACGGTGGTAGTCTGTATGCTGTCAATTTGATTAACAATCCGTCATGCCACCCCCTATCAAATGCTTTGGATATGTCGAGAGCCACTGCACGAGATTCGCCATAGCTCTCGATGGCTTTAGTCCACAGGTAGGTCACGTAAGCTCCTAACTTACGTGATCTGTGCTTGCGGAAGCCATACTGGCGATCGCTTATGATGCCTGTCGATTCGATATATTTTAATAGCTGTTCGTTGATCGTTCCTCCATGACTTTGGACATGATGGGAACAAACGCAATTTGACGGTACTTATTTAGAATGGTTTTTTACCTTTCTTCGGGATTGGTTGCACTTAAGCGATTTTCCAGCTAGAAGGGAAGCATGCAGTCGTCTTTGAGAAACCCTGATTGACAGCTTAAGCAACTGACCAAAAGGATTTTGATCTGCTCGTAATATCCCTTCTTTTTCTCGTCAATTGTCCCCTTACACTGGTTTCTAGTCGTGATGAATATATTTCGATTTTCGGCGGATGGATCTCGGTGCAATTTGCAGTAGACGGCATTTTTAGCATTGACTGCTCTTGAGCAGTCAATACACCTAATAAACAATATAAGTAAAACGTATCAAGAACCATAACGAAGCAACAAAATCTACCAGCTATAAAATATCTAAGTTGAAGGAGTAGTCTATAATCTCGCAGTGGGGTTAAAATGTAGAAGCGAAATAAAAGTCTTGTAGTCTTCCTCCACTTAATTTATTGAGCAATTTAGCTCAGGTAGCTCGAAATGTTTCGAACATATAAATGTTAATCATCAGGAGAGCTAAAAGAATCTACCCTTATTCAAGTGTTCAAGTTAATACAATAACACGTAATACAATACAACACAAAGTATAATTCAAACCAACGGCCACAAATGAAAACCTACTCACCAGAGCTCGGGTGCGAAGACCACAGTAAGGAGGGGAAAAATTCAACCCTTTAGGAGGAAAGTATCATCTTATCATCTAGAATTAAATGTAGGAGGAAGAAAAGAAGAAAATTCGCTGAAAAAGAGAGATTAGTTAGATTGATTGCTAGAAATTTGTCATACCATTGTCTTACTTAAAATACATGTTACCCAAACTTAAACTGAATAGATATTGTGCCACATAGGGCTTTAATTATTTATTTTCCTTCCTCTTGGAGCTCATTTTGTCGATTTATAAGAATTTTTTTCTCAATGAAACCAGACTTGTCACGTTGATGGCCACGAGTGAAAATTTAAGGTTAGGTTGACAGATGACAGAATGTCAAAAAAGGCAAGAATGACATATGAAGTTCAAAGCAATCTTCCTCTTCTCTTCCCCGAGTCAACCAATGGTTGGTGTGTTGGAATCATGGGTGGGAATTAGGGCCCGAGCTCTAGGGCCCATGCACAGGCTTCTTTCACGGAGGGCAAAACAGCAAACCCTGAAGCATACATGTTCAAGCAGAGATGGCGTTACTGTGGCAAAAATACAGAAACCAAAAGTTCACAGACCAAGAAGGCATTCGCCAATTTATGGAGAATGGTCTTCCGATCCGGGAACACAAAAGGAACATTAGTTATTAATAGTAAAGTAGAACAATGCTTAAAGAACAGAACAATGCTTTAAAGAGGGCAGGTATGTTGAGAGAATCAGGAACCAAGATCCGTGTTCAAGAAAGGTTTAAAGAGTTAAAAAAGTGAGTTGAAGAATGTTGAAGTTGGTCATTTACGCATCTAGGGTTGTTTGAGTTTGTAGCTTTATTAATTTCAAGAATTTCTAAAAGATCCAATTTGTTACCTTTATGACAGAAATGTAAAAATTTAGTGTCTAAGGTGGGATCAAAATTGTGGTTGTTAACATAGATGTGTCTTGAAAAATTGGATTTTATGCTAGATGGGCAACGATTAAGGTTCCTGGCCCTCTCAATTTCCCTGCAATGTTCATTAATTCGGGTGGTAAATTTCCTGCCAGTTTGGCCGATGTAAAAAGCACCACAGTCCTCGGTCGAGCAACTGACTTGATAAACTCCTGATTTATGTTCTGGGGGAACATGATCTTTTGAATTAACTACGTAGGATCTTAAAGAATGTTTAGTTTTGAAACTGATGTTAAAATTATGAGCAGAAAACATATTTTTTAATTTATATGAAATAGGGCCCCAAAAAGGTAAAGAGAAATATTTGGAATTGTTCTGTTCTTTAAAAATGAAATTCTTATTTAAAGACTTGTTCAAGTGTTTGAAATACATTTTGTTAATAAGTTTAAGAGGGAAATTAGTGTTAATTGCGATATGTCTAATGGTATGTAGTTCCTTGTCAAACTCAGCCTTGTACAAAGGGATAGAGAAAAGTCTCGCAAAGTAAGAATGGAATGCCGCAAACTTATGGTTATGAGGGTGATTAGAAAAATAGGGTATAGTGCTATCAGTAGAAGTTGGTTTACGATAAATTGAGAACTTAATTGAATTGTTGACACGAGAGAGGTTAAGGTCAAGAAAGGGTAGAGAGAGATCCACTTCAGTCTCACAAGTAAAGTTTATAGAAGGATGTAGAGAATTCAAAAAAGAAATAAAATTGTTTAAGTTGTCTAAATCACCGTGAAAAATACATAAAATATCGTCCACGTATCTCCTGATAAAGAAAATGTGTTTGAAAAGATGGTTGTTTATAATTTTATTTTCAAGGCTAGACATGAAAATTTCAGCTAAAAGAGGTGAGAGACTAGAGCCCATTGCTACACCATTGTTTTGTCTATAAAATTTATTGTTGAACTGAAAGAAATTTTGTTGTAAAACTAGGTCAACCAGAGAACATAAATTGTTGATATGAACATTCGCTAAATCAGTACTACCAGATAATAAATCTCTGACTAGCAAAACGCATTCGTCAGGAGGGATGCTCGGGAAAAGGTTTGAGACATCAAAAGAGACCAAAAAACTTGAAGGTGGTATTACTAAATGAGTTAATTCTTGTGCCAATTGTGAAGAGTTTTTAATTGAAAAGGTACCTACTTTTAAATTAGGTGAGAGAGATTAAAGTCTGATTAAGCCAAGAACTCAATTTGTCACAAGGAGAGCTACAGTAAGAAACTACAGGGCGAACAGGTATATCCTGTTTGTGGATCTTGGGCAGACCATAAAGTAGAGGAGTAGAAGTATTAATGGGAATTAATTTGAATTTGTTAGTGTTAAAAAAATCTATGGTGTCTTTCGTTGATTTAAGAGTGTTCTTAAGTTCAATAACAAATTTATCCGTTGGATTGTAATTGATAATAGAAAAGACCTCTGAAGATAAAAAGGTTTCCACTTTATTGACGTATTGTGGACTGTCCAAGATCACCAAGCAGTTGCCCTTGTCCGCCTTTGTGAGAGTTAGATTATCGGTGTTTATTTTTATCTTCAAGTTCTTTAGAGTTTTAAAATCGTTGTCATTGTTCGGTCGAGGACGGTGAGTACTAAATTTATGGAAATGGTTAATGCATGCAGCAGATTGAGATCTAAGTGCCTCTTTTAAAGTAGGTAGGGAAATAGTAGAAAGAATGTTCTCGCACTCCACCGCCAACACTTCTAAGTCTGACTTACGAGGTGACATGTTCAAGTTGTATTTGAGACCATAATTTAAGAGATCTGTCTCTTTTTCGGTGAAAGTAGAGTTACTGAGGTTTAAAAACCTTGGGTGAAATTGAAAATTAGGAATGTCAATGTTGTTGGGGAGTAGGTTTTCATTTGTGGCCGTTGGTTTGAATTATACTTTTGTGTTGTATTGTAGTACGTATTATTGTATTAACTTGAACACTTGAATAAGGGTAGATTCTTTTAGCTCTCCTGATGATGAACATTTATATGTTCGAAACATGTCGAGCTACTTGAGCTAAATTGCTCAATAAATTAAGTGGAGGAAGACTACAAGACTTTTATTTCGCTTCTACATTTTAACTCCACTGCGAGATTATGGACTACTTCTTCAACTCAAAAATTGCTGGTCTGGCAAAACTGGTCCGCGAGTACAAGAAGAATTTACTTAGGAGAAAGCTTATCCAGCTCGACATATGGTTCAACCAAGAATGTTTGCGTGGTAACCTTAAACCATGTTTCGTCAGCCTGAAGACGTCGGACAACTCTACATCGGCTTTGAAGGCTATGAGAATAGCAACTAGGGTTTGGATCAAGGAAGAGATTAAAAAGCATTTTTTCAAACTTAGTTTAATAGACTTAAAACTTAAACATTTGTATTTTAAACTTACCAATTTGTTACATGTAGCAGAGAAGCCTTTGATCACCATTACTTAACTTCGTCTATGATCGAAAGTGTCTTAAATTTCAACGCCTTACTGGTAAATTACAAAACCTTAAATCTCGTCAAAAACATTTCAATTTTTCAAATTTCTCTGATGTCAATAAAAAAAACCTTTTAAAAATTCAGAAGACTTTCACAATTCTACTACTTTATGTCAACCTAATGATAAATCTATATCTGAATTAAGTTTTGACAATTCAATTTTTATTTCAGAATTTCTCGACAACTCAACTACCAACAACATTGACATTCCTAATTTTCAATTTCACCCTAGGTTTTTAAACCTCAGTAACTCTACTTTCACCGAAAAAGAGACAGATCTCTTAAATTATGGTCTCAAATACAACTTGAACATGTCACCTCGTAAGTCAGACTTAGAAGTGTTGGCGGTGGAGTGCGAGAACATTATTTCCACTATTTCCCTACCTACTTTAAAAGAGGCACTTAGATCTCAATCTGCTGCATGCATTAACCATTTCCATTGGTTTAGTACTCACCGTCCTCGACCGAGCAATGACAACGATTTTAAAACTCTAAAGAACTTGAAGACAAAAATAAACACCGATAATCTAACTCTCACAAAGGCGGACAAGGGCAACTGCTTGGTGATCTTGGACAGTCCACAATACGTCAATAAAGTGGAAACCTTTTTATCTTCAGAGGTCTTTTCTATTATCAATTACAATCCAACGGATAAATTTGTTATTGAACTTAAGAACACTCTTAAATCAACGAAAGACACCATAGATTTTTTTAACACTAACAAATTCAAATTAATTCCCATTAATACTTCTACTCCTCTACTTTATGGTCTGCCCAAGATCCACAAACAGGATATACCTGTTCGCCCTGTAGTTTCTTACTGTAGCTCTCCTTGTGACAAATTGAGTTCTTGGCTTAATCAGACTTTAATCTCTCTCACCTAATTTAAAAGTAGGTACCTTTTCAATTAAAAACTCTTCACAATTGGCACAAGAATTAACTCATTTAGTAATACCACCTTCAAGTTTTTTGGTCTCTTTTGATGTCTCAAACCTTTTCCCGAGCATCCCTCCTGACGAATGCGTTTTGCTAGTCAGAGATTTATTATCTGGTAGTACTGATTTAGCGAATGTTCATATCAACAATTTATGTTCTCTGGTTGACCTAGTTTTACAACAAAATTTCTTTCAGTTCAACAATAAATTTTATAGACAAAACAATGGTGTAGCAATGGGCTCTAGTCTCTCACCTCTTTTAGCTGAAATTTTCATGTCTAGCCTTGAAAATAAAATTATAAACAACCATCTTTTCAAACACATTTTCTTTATCAGGAGATACGTGGACGATATTTTATGTATTTTTCACGGTGATTTAGACAACTTAAACAATTTTATTTCTTTTTTGAATTCTCTACATCCTTCTATAAACTTTACTTGTGAGACTGAAGTGGATCTCTCTCTACCCTTTCTTGACCTTAACCTCTCTCGTGTCAACAATTCAATTAAGTTCTCAATTTATCGTAAACCAACTTCTACTGATAGCACTATACCCTATTTTCCTAATCACCCTCATAACCATAAGTTTGCGGCATTCCATTCTTACTTTTCGAGACTTTTCTCTATCCCTTTGGACAAGGCTGAGTTTGACAAGGAACTACATACCATTAGACATATCGCAATTAACAATAATTTCCCTCTTAAACTTATTAACAAAATGTATTTCAAACACTTGAACAAGTCTTTAAATAAGAATTTCATTTTTAAAGAACAGAACAATTCCAAATATTTCTCTTTACCTTTTTGGGGCCCTATTTCATATAAATTAAAAAATATGTTTTCTGCTCATAATTTTAACATCAGTTTCAAAACTAAACATTCTTTAAGATCCTACGTAGTTAATTCAAAAGATCATATTCCCCCAGAACATAAATCAGGAGTTTATCAAGTCAATTGCTCGACCGAGGACTGTGGTGCTTTTTACATCGGCCAAACTGGCAGGAAATTACCACCCGAATTAATGAACATTGCAGGGAAATTGAGAGGGCCAGGAACCTTAATCGTTGCCCATCCAGCATAAAATCCAATTTTTCAAGACACATCTATGTTAACAACCACAATTTTGATCCCACCTTAGATACTAAATTTTTACATTTCTGTCATAAAGGTAACAAATTGGATCTTTTAGAAATTCTTGAAATTAATAAAGCTACAAACTCAAACAACCCTAGATGCGTAAATGACCAACTTCAACATTCTTCAACTCACTTTTTTAACTCTTTAAACCTTTCTTGAACACGGATCTTGGTTCCTGATTCTCTCAACATACCTGCCCTCTTTAAAGCATTGTTCTGTTCTTTAAGCATTGTTCTACTTTACTATTAATAACTAATGTTCCTTTTGTGTTCCCGGATCGGAAGACCATTCTCCATAATTGAATTATGAACATGTATGCTTCAGGGTTTGCTGTTTTGCCCTCCGTGAAAGAAGCCTGTGCATGGGCCCTAGAGCTCGGGCCCTAATTCCCACCCATGATTCCAACACACCAACCATTGGTTGACTCGGGGAAGAGAAGAGGAAGATTGCTTTGAACTTCATTTGTCATTCTTGCCTTTTTTGATATTCTGTCATCTGTCAACCAAACCTTAAATTTTCACTCGTGGCCATCAACGTGACAAGTCTGGTTTCATTGAGAACAAATTCTTATAAATCGACAAAATGAGCTCCAAAAGGAAGAAAAATAAATAATTAAAGCCCTATGTGGCACAATATCTATTTAGTTTAAGTTTGGGTAACATGTATTTTAAGTAAGACAATGGTATGACAAATTTCTAGCAATCAATCTAACTAATCTCTCTTTTTCAGCGAATTTTCTTCTTTTCTTCCTCCTACATTTAATTCTAGATGATAAGATGATACCTTCCTCCTAAGGGTTGAATTTTTCCCCTCCTTACTGTGGTCTTCGGACCCGAGCTCTGGTGAATCGGTTTTCATTTGTGGCCGTTGATTTGAATTATACTTTTGTGTTGTATTGTATTACGTGTTATTGTATTAACTTGAACACTTGAATAAGGGTAGATACTTTTAGCTCTCCTGATGATGAACATTTATATGTTCGAAACATGTCGAGCTACCTGAGCTAAATTGCTCAATAAATTAAGTGGAGGAAGACTACAAGACTTTTATTTCGCTTCTATAAAATATCTGCTACAAACTTTCTGGTTTCTCAGCATGAAGGGAGTTCGATCACCCTGTTTAATTGCGGCTGCTCATCGTTGGCAACGAATTCAGGATGTCGGAAACACAGTGCAAGTTAACTTTGTCTCAATTTCTGCAACCCACAACAATATTTGCTACAGTAATTTTTTTTTCAATTACATACACTAAAAATATCGTACAAAACAGGAAAATAAAAATATAGTTTTAATAAGACCTTAGGAACAAAAAACTTTGTTCAAAAACCATTTTTAACACGTCTTCAAATCTAATGATTTAGTTTTGTACAATTTAAAATTCCACGCCACTGTCCTCGCATTCCAAACAAATTAAAACCTTGGCGATAGTACTAACTTGCTTACCACGTTTATCCACTGCGCTAGACAGTCTGGAAAGCTAGAAGTTGGGCGTCCTCAAAAGGACTCCGACCAATCATAGCGCTTCGCGTTTTATCCGGGCGGTATTGCTAGCGCCATCTGTTGTAACCACCTTTACTCACTTGGAGCCGGCCGCGCATCCTAGACTCATTTGACCAATCATAGCGTTTCCCGCTATACCCCGGCGACCGAGTCGACCAATCACTGTCTCTTAACGGAGGTAATCCAGTTGGCTCCTATATTCATGATCTTTAAGAATCAATTTTAATAAAAAGAAGTTAACGTATTTCGACCGGATTTGTGTTAAAGTTCATAAGGTTAATTTAGACAATCGCTGACGTAAAGGTTGAAATAACTTCTCAGTATTTACATCATTCGCCATTTCTATTTCCGGAGGATGTATGTCATCCCGCCGGAAGGGGCGTTAACAACTTCTTCAAGTTGATCTAGTTCCCACGTTCTAGAAAAGTAGTCGTCTCTTGAACCCCGACCATGTAAGTCGCAAAAAGGCGCACCCCCGAATCTAGTCGACTGGCGCTAGCCGCCATGCCGACAAGTTTTCACGTTTTAAGACCTCATAATCTCTCTAGTTCGTTACTTAAGTGACCTAGTGATATCCCAGCATAATCATCATTATGTCAAGCCTACAATAAGGTATTTATTGGCAAACATACTGCCGTTATTCTCACGAGTCTCACGCCGAGCAATGGCGTCCCAATTGGTCTCATCCATGGGAGTTCTACAATCGAGCCCTGTCTCAAACCACACTCAATCGAGCATAGTCTCGGAATCTCAAGTAAGTAAACGAACATGTTTACAATCACATTCTCACTAAGCCTACAAAAAGGTACATTTCGGCATCTTGACTGCCATTATGGAGACTCATTGATTTCTAGTACTAAGCCTACAAAAAGGTATATTTCGGCATCTACTGCCATTATGGAGACCCACTGATCTCTAATTCTGTGCTGTGCCATGCGCTGCACAGTCCCCAATGGTATTGTCCATGGGATTTTCAACATTCTATATCACGAGTGTACCACTGGGTTGCTACACTCTTGCCTTATTCTAATATAAGGATTACTCTGCAGTCTGCACTAGTCTGCATACTTACTCATGCCTTATTCTCATATAAGGATTAAACGGCACTAGTCTGCCAATTTACTCAAGTTATCACAAGGCTGTATCCCCTACATGGATCTCAGCTTACTTATGCTGCCAGTATAGCATATTTACTAATCATTCATGCGTGTACCAATAAGCCGCATTCACAAGGCATTCATGTCATGCCATATGCACTAACTGCATACCAGAGTCAAACCACTACATTCCAGTCATTCTTGTTTGCAAGAAATTGAACTACAATGTAAATAGAAGCTAGCCGTAGATCTAGTGTTTTTCAAAGTGACTTTCCCCCAGTGTTAGAAGATAACCTCCTGAACATTGAACGATTCTCGTCAATGGTGTTCATAGTGTACATATTAGCTTATAGGTGGACTCTAAGGTAATATTAATCCTGTTATTATTGCTTGTATATTGTTGTATTTTATATCAAAGCTAAATCAGCTAACATAGTTGATAAGTAGCTGTTCTGCAGGTACTCTAATAGACATTTAACTGTACATAGATTCAAGGTTATGTTTATAAACATATATTAATAAAGTATTACCACTGTTTATGCATTGCTTTAGATTTTAAGAGTTTTATTTATGTCATATTATTCAAGGTCGAAACTTTGCCTCGACTAATATTGTTCACAACGTAGCACTGACTACGTACAATAATTCACTGTTTATATTTTGTGTATTTATGAGCTTCTAGTTATTTTCAAGTAAAGTAACTTATTAAAATATTCATATAATGCTAAAGCTTTTTGTTTTATTTACAAAATGACTTTAGAACTAGCCCTATGGTAAAATTTCAGTGCCTAAGAGCACATCTCTTTTTGTTCAGAAAATCGACCAAGGTCGACTCTGAAACAAACTTGAGCTAAACACCTTTACAACTGTGATACTTTCTTAAATCACCTAACTAACACTTTTTTGAAGGTTCATTTTTACGATGCATTCAAATCGCTAAAAAGTAATGGCTGTCGATGCAAGAATAGGTATATGTAAATGCACGTAGTTTTTAAAACTATCATGGGATTGCAAAAAGGTATTTATTGGTTGTATTAAAAAAGGATTTTACGAAACATGTGATAAAATGTATTTAAATTTAGGCGCTATAAATAGGTAAGTTTCTGTTTCAATTACAAAAAGACAAGATCCCGCTATATCCATGGATATAAATCTAATTGCGTAGGAACAGAGATATTTCCCTTTGGTATTCCAAAAAATGAAGATTTCGAAAGCTCGATGGTTAAAAACGTTTTCAGGAACTGGCTCAAAAATTATATTATTCGAGAGGAAAGTAATTTATTCTTTACCCAACGAGACGTTTGGTATCCGTTGAAACTAGACTCAGACCATGCGCAGTTCTTAGTATTTTACAAAATGAATTATCATTAGTAACCGATGTCTATTCATACACTAGTAAAACATCCTATTTAAATTTCAGTACCTTATATCCTGTCCAGTTTTGGGAGGGACTGAGATATGAACAATTTTCTCATCATCACCATTTTCTGTGACTTCAACAAGTGTAGTATCCTCCACTTGAACAACAGCATCTGCGCCTACAGGCAGAGCAGCGCCTGTTGAGATCCTGACAATTTCACCAGGGCGCAGTGCTGAAAAAGAATAAGCCAAATTGTGTCATTAGGCATTAATAGTTACTTATATGCCAAGTGTGCTAGACGAGTCTTTATTCATAAGAAAAAATTTTAACCTCCGAGCCCAAGAATAAGAAAGTTTCGCACTAGTGCGTTAAAGTCCAATTTTTCACAATAAAATGAGTGTGAAAAGTCTTACATTTTACACGCTCATAGAAAAAATAGTTTATTATACCATTTTTATTGTATTACGCATTTATGCGATTATGTTTGTTCTTCAGCATTTTGGAATTGGAGAAATGTATCTCATCTGCTTATCAAACTGGACGTTTTATTTTGATCTTATCCATGAAACTTTTCCCAGAAGAAGCGAATATCCATTTTGGCCAATTTCGTCAAAGGATGTCTTACCTATTCTAAAGAAATACCATATTATTGCAACCTTGCATTTTTTTCGGTTTTTTACAATTGGTGGTGAACGACATTGACGCGCATTCGTCTATTTTTTATGTGTTTCTTCACACGCGCAGCGCATTCTTCAAATATGGTGACAGATGTAAAATGTGGGCAGCTGACCAGCTGGCATTTCGTTTAGTTCAATTTGGTCGCATTTTGTGTGCACTGGTACATTCTAGGAAACATGCAAGAAAACGAAACATACAAATATTTGAGATTTAAGCAGAACACAGGAACATATCACACAACACTAAAAAACAGCTATCTAAAGAATATAAGAAACGCTTAACACTAAATCTCAACAAAAAAATCAAAGTTATTAACACGTTTGCCATCTCATTCCCTATATATTCCTATGGAATAATAAAATAAACAACAACATACCTAGGAAACAGAAATGTACTCACAAAATTTGAACGGACTAAGCATAGAAAACTACATTCAAACTTATGCAAACAGGCTCACAATAGATAGGAAAGACGAGAGAAGAGTACTCATAGAGATTCATACACTCAACACAAACTAGATAGAAATCAGCGCACTCCCTTTTCTCCGCTTCACGGAAAATGATTTGCCGGTAAGAGATCTGTCCTGTTAAGAGACTAGAAATATAACGGAAAGGGTCGATTATTACCCAAGTTAATGGGAATTAATCCAGATATTATGTTTCACCAAACTCCTAATTCGACTTATTATCCTACGACCTCGAATAGATGGAGCTGTAACTTGAAGCATAACAATCGCTTCTCAATTTCATGGACTGCCATCCTCACTTCGGCCAATCTTTCAATAGAGATTAATCCGCGTGACAGGATCCCCGAAATACAGGGCATAGTCATTGCGTATCAAAATCTCGAGTGAAGGGAGTACCGGCTGAGGTTCAGCGAAGCAACTGTTATACCAAGCCAAACAGATACCATCTCTGAACTCAAAAATAAAGTCCATACCCTAGTCGTAAACTTGTGGCGCGTCCCTTTCGATGCTGTATCCGATGGAGATGGCAGAGACAGAGGACCTGAATAACCAAGTTCGAATCGCAGCACTGACGGAATAAATCAAGATAAAAATTCGTGCTTTTCGCAACCCAATATTGATGGGATACATAAATGCTGTAAGCAAAGAAGACCTGGAACCTTGCTAGGCACATACGCGGATGGGAAGTACCGTAAAATGTCCTGAAATTCGCCATAGCGGCAACGTCTTAATTGACCATTATGGGAAAGCGCCGAAAGCGGTGATCGTCGCAAACCACCTAGAAAGTGTTTACGGAGAAACGCCAAACTCCACGCCATTTTACTAAAGCTAGTTTTACACTTATCCAAGTTCATGTCAAATAACTTTGAAAAGGCTGCCTTGAATGAATTTCGCAAATGTAATATGGGACTTTGATATCAAATAGCTTCAAGGTCGCCTTGTCAAAGTTCTTTGATCAAATTCTGGGGTACCAACATACACATATTAAAACCAGCCGCAATAATTATAGCTAGAGCTGCAGCTTTATTTCTGTTTAAAGCCGTACGTTTCTTCATTATTATATGACAACACAATAATGAAATTTATCAAGTCAAAATATCGAATTTAGCAAAACCTAAAAATGTGGTAAGTTGCCAGTTGGTAACAGTTTAGAAACATCATTGGAATCAAGGAAATTTTCAAGTGTAAAACGGTGCTGTCAAATTTTGTCTTCATCATATAAATTGTACAATAACTTTGATCAAAGTTCTTTGACATGAACTTGGATAAGTGTAAAACTAGCTTAAGACATAGTAAGTAGAATATACCGAATAAACTATCATTCACCTTGTAGATAAACGCAATAATGCACTTTCCCACACCTTGGAAAAAGACAATGAAAAGATTGGTCCCGAAAGTCAATAAAGATACAAAACTTACTGCCTTGTATAAGCTACTGCTGCTAACCCAACTAATCCCACTAACCCAAACTAACCCAAGCTTACTGTCTTGTATCAGGTTATTTGGCTTTTAAAAACTCTCGGAAAAATAACGGAGAAACTTCTGTTACAGATAATCAATGATTTAGTTGAAACACTGAAAATTTTGCCACCTGAGCAATTTTCTATAAAGAAAGTGTTTAACTTTACTATATAAACTGTTTTTAATCCACAGTGTCCATTGCATTTAGAGGCTTTAATGGGATCGTACCTTGATGGATGCACTTTCTGCGTGCGAATCGATAACAGCTCATCTACTGGAGAGGCGCATCCAATCAGGTGTGCCACAGAGATGCCTCTAGTGATCAATAACGTAGCTAATTTGTGACATCCCGTTTCGGTGGCCAACTAGAAGTGAATTTTTTGGTACGTCCCGGTACCATTCATGCGTCCGTCCAAAGTACAAAATCTAATTCCGATATTGGATTCTACTTTATATCTGTCCCGCGTAACCTAAGGGGTCCGTTTTATTAGAGCCTTGAGAAGCGTCGCAGTGAAATTTCCTGCGTGAAGACTTGATCTGTCGAGGCGCGAAAGGGACGTCTTGTTCGGCTTTGAAGGTACGGTTCTTTTTCGAGAGAAGCCTTTCGGTTGTTCAGTCGATTTTTAAAATTTGTTTAAAGCCGAGGCATTTACGGTGGATTGTGTCGACTAACAACGTAGTTATTCCTGTATTAGCCATAGCGATTTATGCTCGATTAAGTTTAGTGCTGTAAATACGGGAAAATCTCGCCAAGCGAGGATTTTTTAAATTAGTTCCTTTTTCTGGCATAGGCAGCCATTGTAGGGCTTAGCGGTTTTTTTATGTGCCGTGTGTTTCGCCCTCGGTTTAAGAGGTAGGTTTCCTTATAAATTGCCGATGCTTTGCGTTTCTTGGGTCTTATTTAATTGCATTTTCGTATTATTTAGCTTTTCGTTCATATCGGACTCGATTTAATTGGCTCGATTATTCGGTGTGACGTCAAATTGATTAAGATATTAATTTAAGCTTTTGTGATTCAATATTTGAATGAAATAGTTATTATGGTTCATTCACGGGGCCTTGCTATCCGCCTAATTAATCGTTTTTATTTTATTTCCGACGAAATGTAATTTAGATTTTCGGTAATTTAGCCGTTCGATTTATTTGACCGTTCTGTGGCAATTTAGTTACGAGTGTAGAATTTAACCATTGATTTCGATTTCGCTTTTTCAAGGGCAACTGTTTTCTACTGCCATTAGTTTCGATTAATGATAAGACCGCTAATTTCATGGATTTTCTTACATTACCGGACTTAGAATCAATGCAGTGGGGGACTATGGTTTATATCTTTAATTTTACTATTTATTCTTACAATCAACTTCTAGAGATTCGTGTGGGATGATGATTTTAATTATTAGTTAGGCACTAAACCGGGAAATTCGGTTGTTAGGGCTAGTTAATGCAGTTTCGTTTATTATTAGATACCGTACTAAGGGAAGCCCTTAGATCATGTCGTAAAATGTAGAGTACATATTTTCGACGTATTTTCGTTCATTGTCGTTTACATTATTGAACTTTGTTCTCGATTTATTAAATTAAAGGTAGAGGCACGCTATCTTTTTGATATTAATATTGGAAAGTCGTTCGGATTATCCATTTGCCAAACTCGTTTGGTGCGATGTTTTTATTTAAGTATATTTTAGTGCTTTTGTTCTGCTAGGTGGACCGTACTTGAACTCTTTACTTGAATTATTAAAATTCTGGAAGAGTTATGCTTTTTATTTGATAACTGGATATTGGAGGGTCACTCAGACAATTTATTTGACAAATTTGTTTAGTATGGTTTTTCATTAAAGTTTATTTTGGTGACTTTTGTCCGTTATTTAGATCATACTTGAATTCTTTTATCATATGGCATGAATTTTATCTGCACCAGACTAGGAACGATCCATTTAATTACATTTATTTAGCCTTTATTTTGTACTATTGCCAGCGAATAATAACTACGATAAGAAGATTCACTCTCCGCGGCGGCACGTCAACGGTATGTCTCCTTCCCCGCGCGAAAACTAGCATGATACTGGCATGTGACCTTTGGACCCGGCGCACACTGGTCAAATTTCTAGGAAAGCTGGCCATAATAAGGTTTACCAGAAATAAGACATACAAGTTATTAAGTATTACACGTTTAATATATCGTGTTTTAGAGAAATAATTGTTGAATTTTTTGCTCATCATCTATATTTATATATAGGTAGTATCAATTATCACTAACGATAAAAATCATGTATAAAAATCATTTGTATGTTCATAAATCGTTTTAGAAAATGATTTTGAAAATTAAGGGCTCCTTCGTTGTAAAGAAAAGGGTTTTAAATTTTTAATTCGATGATCCAAATTTTGTTTCTGCAAAGGTTAATTCAGGAGTCTCACGAGCAAAATGAATGTTAAGCGGACGACAGAAACGCGTTGATGAGGGCCTGAAATTTTGCCATACATGTATTTCAGAGTTATCGTTTTCTTTCTTAAATTAATCTAATAGGAACGAAACTAGTAAAAAATATAGAAGCATCAGTGCAGCTGTTGTTCAAAAACACTTGCTTATATTCTGACTATCCCAAGGTAATATTAAAGCCATATTTACAAATTAAAACTAAATTATAAATTTTTATCTGCTGATTCAGCCAAAGTACTTATTACCTCTTTTTATAATAACATCAGTCTTGCATCAGCAATAATGATTCTGCCGAAATTTAAGCTTCAGTTTAACTTACTACAATATTATGGGATTAGGGGTGGGCGACAATAATCGATTATTCGATTCACTTTTAAGAAATTACCGATTAATCGACTTATCGATTAATATTTCAGAAAATATCGATGATCGATTATATCGATTAATCGGTTATTCAGTTGCTTGCTAAAATATTAAGCGTTTAATCGATTATTCAATTTCTTGCCCACCCGGTACCGATGACTTTACAACAGATATAGCTTTTAAAATTCCAATAATTTAATAATGCGTTGAGTTAAGGGTAATTTAAATGGCATTTGAAAATACTTTCAGTACAATATATGAAGCAAAAAAAAAACAACAGAGAAACGTAAATGCTCAAACAAGACAGCAGCAGGGAAAGCTGCGCACGTTACAAATTTAGCCAATAAGGGATCCTCATTTACATTTTAAGATCCTTTACACAAATAGTACACCATGTAAAAATCGACGTCTCCTATTGGTTGATCCATCTCCCATTACAATATGTCTTCGTGATGCACTCAATTTCTGCCAAGAGCTCTCGGGAGTGTCGTGGTGTAGAGGTTTAGACAGCTGGGTCTCACCTAGACGGTCTGGGTTCGATCCCCGTTCCTTTTTTTTTTATTTTTTTTTAAGTTTATGTTTCTTATGTTATGTTTTTTTCTTGATTTTGGGTACGTCTTGGATTAGTTTGGGTATGTCTTGGGTTCGTTTGGGTTAGCACCTGGTTAGTTTCCTTTCTTTGAGCCCCCGTAGCGAGCGAAGCGAGCGGAGGGCCATGCGAATTGACCAATAGGAGAGGCCGATTTTTTATAGGACACTATTTGTGTAAAGAATCTTATAATGCTCCTCATTTCGACGCGCCATTTTCTGATAATCTGGCTTCAGTACTTCAATTGTTGCACAATTAGGTATAACACCAACACATATCCTCAACGGAGTGTTAGCACGTTAGCTGTGTAGTATATCAGTCTTTATCTTTTTAATATGTATTTGGGCAAAACTATTTGAAAAGAAGGATCACTTTCCGCGGCGGCATGTCAACGATATCGGCAGGCCATGATACAAATAAAACAATTATGTTGGCAGGCGACCTTTGACGCGGCGGCCATAGACCAGCTCATCCTTTTGTCAGATTAATTTTCACGCCTAAATTATATAGTCGAGTCAATATTCGATATAAGATAATATCGCTATTTTTTAGTTGTGTTGTATTACAAAATAGGAATGAAGTATACAGTAAAAATATTGTGCGAAACCTTTAACCAATTTTAAAAACACCCAAAAGGCCAAAATTTAATTAAATATTAAAAGATGGGGAAAAATCGAGCAACATTTTCTTCTTGATGTCTTTTGTCAGAATATTAGTATTCGGAAATATAGTGAAATCATTAGCACAAAATCAAAATCTTTTAAATACTATTTATTACATACCTTGAGTATTGTTATCAATAATAACTAATTAAAAACGTTAACAGATTTTTGAAACAGCCAGTTGAATACAAACTTAATCAAAACATTTATTTGATGATAATAATAAAAAAAAACCATAACGTAAGTTTGACAGGGCGCTGCAAATAATTCAGAAGATATCAATTGTGTTTTTCCAAAGCCAAATAGAGTGTTAGAGTGCTATAAATAATTTCGTCATAAATTTGATTAAATATACCGCAAACGAAAATATCGTTTATGGCCAGCTTTTATTTAAATTCAACCTGTGTGCGGCGAAATTCGCCGATCGTTACCAGGTAACGAAGAAATTAAACGACGATCCCTTTGTAGTGCTCTTTTGTCATTAAGTGGACCTTCTTGTCGTAGTTAATATTCGCTGCTATTGCTGTTATTTACTGCTCTAAACGATTATTTACGTTTGTTTTGCTGTCCTAGGTCCTTATTCTTGGACTGCTTATTTCCTCTTTTTAAAAGGCTGTATTATTATTCTTAACTAATGATGTCGGCTCCCCTTGGGTGAACTTAATCTTTAATTTTTTTTTGCATAACTAATATTAAGCTATAGTTGTAATATATTTCGATTGCTCTAATATATTATTAGGGGGGTGCTTTTTCCTCATTTATTATTTGTTTTTTTTACTCTTGGTTCATTTTTGAAATTTGATTTATCATAAAAAGGGGAATATCCTGTCTATTGAATCTGACATTTGAAACTCTGCTCATTTTTTTTTGAAAAGATAGTATATAATAGCAATCGATTCCCATATCGTTGTGACTCGTTACTAGGGAATGTTTCCCTCCCTCGGGGCAGGAGTTAGGCAGTTATTTTACTAGGCGAGAACTTGTTGGTTCCCCTACCTGTCTGGACGGCTGTAGATTTGGCCTAGCGGAGCTTGCTTGCCTGGTGTGACCAGACCGTCCATTGGACCGGTGAGACGTGTTGGACGTCGGAGGATTTTCCACCCAGCCTGGTTCCGGAACAAGCCGTCCGTGATCACCTGACGGTGAAACCTCTAAGCAAGCTAAGTGCTAAACTATTTTAGTGTTAATGTCCGTTATGAAATAATTGTCTCTTTGAGAGTTGGTAACGTAACACTGGTCATATTTGCGCCTGCGGTTTACGTGATCACGATCCCGCACGGTAGACAAAACTCAATATAATTTTTTTTTTCTCCCTTTAGGAGCACTTGACTGGTGCTGAGACATTAGTTCCATTATCTACCCTTAACAACAAAGAGTTTTGGTCAACCTCAGATACATAATCTTATTTAGTAGTTATAATTTCATTGTTAGTTGATTCATTTTGAACTGCCTACAATTGTCGCTGTCGTATCTCATTTTATAGATGTAAATTTTCGAATGGCTAATTGCAATTACAACTTTTTCCTACTCTTATTCAGTGCTATTCTTGCTGCCCCTTTCGTTTTTTTCCTTGTTTGTTTTCTTTATCAAATAAAGAGTTAGTATTGTTTTTGCGACGTTTTATTTGGTTCCACAATCTACTATTCGCAATTTTGGTGGTGATAATCTTTTCTTTCGCGATTCTTACCGGCAAAGTTTACCTTGAGGAACAGAGGTTTTGCAGCAGGTTCCACGAACAACGCGGGGATCTCCAGTTTGGTCCGTAACGAATTAAGTGGCGCCCAAAGAACCTCCCTCCGGAGCAACGGGCAAATTGCGTGCTCACTTTACAACTTGCTACAAGGCCTTGCATTCCGATCTTGCCGGGTGTTTATTTTAACGAAGGAGATTTGGTCGAATTCGGTAAGTGTCTATTAAGACTAATCTCGGTGAAGATCGTCATAGCTCCACAAGCATTGAATCTTTACTCTTTTAGGAAAAAAAAATAATATTTTCATTACACAAAAAGTGCATCGCAAATTTTCCCAACGAACGCGTCTTCGATACAAAGCGGTTCGTGCAAAGAACCTCGTCATTCAAACCATCGCCTATTGTCTGTAATACCTATTACAAAATAGTAAAGATAACGTCATAAATATGCTCTAATAAGTAATGATTATATACTAAATTTTAAATTTAAATTTGGCATGTGAAAAGCATATCTACCCAAAATCTTCGAGAAAAATCACAAATTTACCCATTGCATAGGAAGCACTGGTAAATAACTTCCTAACTCTATTAAAATCTGCCAATGTATAGCATAATTTAATTTAATTTGGTAATAAATCATAAAGTTCTCCACCAGTATAAAAAGGCATGCGCCACCTATGCCCGGAAGCGCCAATGGCATTAAGGTCAGCATTTTCCCTTTCAACTTCCTTCAAAGTTCTTTGGGTGGAAGAGGGTAACATCCGATTTGCAGCCACTTTCTTATGAAGAATTTTGGATTACTTTTAATAATGTTTTCCAAAAATGTTTTGTTTGTATTAGTTGTGTTCGTTAAATGAAAATGCAACTATCCCGCATTAAAGCCAACTAAAAATTAAAATTAAGGTTTGTATTTGCTCGCCTTAACACCTGCTAAATGCTTTTATAAAACAACAAAGAGCGCCAGTAGAAGGATTTCGCTACTCCATGAAAACAAGCTATGGGTGGCCTCGATGTATAGAACAAATCATATTACCAGGAACTACTAAAAACATTATGTATCCTACCTTCATATTCTGGTTCATCTCCTGCAGCAGTAGCTGACCTAACTTGTCTATTTCCTGCACCATCTGAGGCTCTCACAGCGTAGCCGTCTTTGATGGAGGCGGGAAAAGCAGGAACAGGATTTGGAGCCTTGATGTCTTCGGCCAAAATTCTGGTAACAGCATTTTCAATTGGTAGCTCTTCAACTTCTTGAATTACCGGAACGACTTTGAATACTATATCCTTCGCCTCTGCAACGTCCAGCATAGGATATGGAGAATTACGGATACGCAAGGCTCCTGCATGAATCTTAGCCTGAAAAATAAATACATTAATGGTAATAGAAAATGACGCACAGTCACATAAAATTAATATATCAGGGCATACATCACGAATTTGCCAACTTTTTTCCAGTTAATTTCTTTTAATTTACATGATGACGATTGGTGACGAGGTCTTTATTAATAAATGATGTATCCATATTTAAGACGAGATTTTTTATAATTCAGAAAATGTAGTGTATGATTAGAATGAGAATATGTTAGTGGTAAAGCCATCACTGATATCAATGATGCCACAGCTGAATACGAAATAGTTAATTAGTGAATCGATTTATCGTTTCCGGTCAAAATAATTCTTTCAGAGACGCAAAGTTTTATGAATTAAAAATCAGTGCGGATTAACATATTGTAAAAACGAATTCTAATTAAATTATCTTTGGTGGGTCAGCTTAGTTTATTTATGCTTAAGTGAATAAGCTAATATTGTTAATGAAATCATGCAACTTTTAAGATTATCAAACATATTAGCTTTAAGTTGGCTAAAGGAGTAAAAAATAAACAATTATTCTAAATATATTGTTCGATCACTTTAATGATATAATATGTAGGTACTATGGCTCAAACTAAAGGAGTACATTTTTTAGATAACAATAGCTTTTGCTTTAGCACGGACTTAATTTATTTTTTGAGGACTGATAAACTGATATAATCTTACTAAAACGTTCATTAAACGATGTCTTCAAAAACGATACCTACCGACTTTTATTAAGTAAGTTTCAACCCCAAGTGTCGTCCTAATTAGGATATGCATGAATAATACACAATCCCATTGTTTCAGTCTTACCGTAGTATTTCCCATCATTTAGCTAACGAAAAAAAACGCAGTAGCTGTATTCTAGGCAAAACTGATTTATTTCCCAAAAATACAACAATTAAAATAAATATAGGTACCTGCAAAAATAAGAAATAAACATTTAAGCAAAGAAGTAATATGAATATCACTTGTTATTGCTAAAGGTCACTGTTTGGTTCAAAATTGTCACAAATCAGGTTAATTTTCACATTCGGGCATAACAGACATATTTTTGGAATGAAAGGTCACAATCAGGAAATCTACTCAAAAATTTTTTTATCTATACTAATCACATCATATTGTCACGACTTGTATTTTTTATCTGTGACGACACGCCTTACTTAGCGTGTAGGAGAGTAACTCAGATTTAGGAACGCACTACCTCAAGTTGAGAAGAGATAATAAAGGAGACACATCGACAAAAATAATAACAAGTTTATTTACAAACAAACTTAACAACGGTTAGATTGTATACTAATAAAGGCGTGTTTAAGATTATAGATAAATTAAGAGTTTACACTATACCCAATTAATATGAAATGCATGTCTTC
>JAEQML010060592.1:0-26937 GCA_016904865.1 Pissodes strobi | reverse complement strand
TTCGTAAGAGAGTTGTCTAAAACATTCTTCATTTTACCGTTCCTCTATATCTTGGTTTTTGAGATCCCATTACATGCACCACCAGTGTTGAAACTTCTTAATCAACTTTACTTAATTTACCATTATTTGTAAGTAATAACAAGGTTGGACGATCAAGAAATAAATTGGCAAAATGCTTAAAAATAAAGGTTAAACACCCTGCGATCCAAATGTAACCTTGTCTCTTCTATCAATTTGATTTTTTATTTTCGAATTGTAAAAATAATTATTCCAGTCTGAATCAATACTGAATATATTAGCAAAAATTATACTTCTTATTTGGTTTAAGACAATGGATTAACGTAATGTTTTTGAACAATAGACTATGATTATTCAGTAGTGTTAAGTTGCAATAATTTTCATAATCTATATAGGCATACGATTGTCTATAATAATAATTAAGCTGTAGCGTCGAAGTAATTAAGATGACTAAATAAATATTTTACTTTTAATTTTAAATTTTTTAGCGTTTTATCGAAGGTAAATATTAGTATATTCTTAACCACTTAATCATTAACATGAATTAATATGACAGTTTTTAATTGATATTAAATACAAATATACCGTGCTTGTTTTTATTAAATAAATAGTTAAAAAAGTTTCACAATAGCCAACAAAAATGAAGTACTTTGAGATTGCTGAGTAATCGTACAAAATTAAACGATTCCTTCGTAATTTGAAAATCCACTCTTAAAGCAGAATCCGGTGAAAGTTTAAAGGTATTACGCTCTTTCTGTCCTTCTAATGGGCGCAAACCTTCACTCCAGCTTAGAAGGAACAGGGAGTGAATAATCTCAAATCGAGATTGAGAATTTAAAATTTGATATTGAATGAAATAAAGTATGTCAATGCGTAGGCTAATACGAGTTGTCGCCGAGCGTATAAATTAGGCCCTAGCTCAAATGTCAGAGAGTAGGGTGCGGGTTGATTTATATGGCGCCACGGGCTTTTAGACAGCACAAGCGAGAATTGTCCCAAAATTGAAATATGCAACTCGTTTTAGCTTAAGCTTCGCGACAAAATAAATGAATATCTACCGAAAATTTGTTATTTATTTCTATCAAGAAAACCGAAAAAACTAAAGTGGATGAGAACAAATACTCAAAAATTAATCAAAAATAACTAAAGTAAATGATAAACAAATACTCAAAAATTAATCAGAGATATGTAAAGTAAGCGATAACCAAGTACTCGAGTGTTAATCAAAAGTAATCAAGAACGTTTCAATTATTGAGCGCAATTATTGAACGCTAATGATAAAAAAACAAACTTACTTACTTACTGAAGCGGCCTGTCCTTTTGGAGTTTCACTTAAGATTTATAATTAAATAAAACAGGTAAAGAAACAAACAAGGATTGGTTTTATTACCTTATAATGAAATATCACAGCTGGTCAAGAAAAATAGAGATTAAAGTGGAGAAAATTTCAGTAAATCAATTCTTATGGTTACACTGTATTCTTAAACGAGAAAAAATAGGCTTTACTCAGTTACTTGCAGAGATAAATTATACGCTTTATCTTAACAAACGCAAATATTCAATCGTAATTTACGACGAACGCTTTATGCAATAATAATAAAAGAAAATAGCGTCAATATTGTAAGATAACTCAAGTAACTCGAATATTTACTTAATCCAAGACTAATTCACGGTCATCGAATCATGATCCGTTACATATGCTGTATAACTAACTAACTATGGTTATTCAGTTCAGTTAAGCTTCGCTGATAACTGCCGCAAAAAAAAATATGTAAAAAAACTAGTTAGACCTGGCGTTATTATAGCCACCAATTAATTACAGACCTTAATGTATGGCAATTTACTCCACGGTCAAGTTACCGGTAGGACAAAGATAATAAACAGTCTGTTCGAGTAAGGAAAATATCAAAGGCCGCAATAAAAAAAACAATTAAAAATAATGCAAAGTCTACTAGTCTGTAACAACATTAGTAGTTATCTGATCTACGGTTATCCAACGTAAGCCAGAAATCGTGAAAATTGAGAATAATAATAAAACTAGTTCGCCTCCAACGTTATTGCGTTAAAAGTTAAAAAAAAACATCAATCCAAAATCTGATTTATTCTAGATCAACGGATCTATCTGAATTTTAGAATTTCATTAAATAAAATCAAGCATCTCAGGCTCGACAAGATTGCCCAAAAATCCAAAGTTCATTTAAAAGAAAATTTTAGAATTCGATGAAATAAAATCAAGCATTTTAGGCTCGACAAGATTGCCCAAAAATTCGAAGTTCATTCAAAAGAAAGTTTGAATGACTAAATGTTACCTTAATTAAGGAGAAAAAGGTTAAAAGTTAATCTTCGTTCGAAAACAAAGCAAAAAAAAGAACAAAATAATAATAATTAGAGAATGTAGGTTCTGGTTAATTACGCACTATGGCCGCAAATATATGGATAGAAAGAAAATAAAATCGAAATTGCTCACTTGGCCGACGAGTAGCTCCTCAGGCAGCTTCCAGGAACGAACTGCTCACGGTAGAAGAAGACTTACTTGACAGGCGAAGGACTGCAAGGCTCTATATAGGTAGTACCGCTAGACAGGCGTAGGCGTAGACAAGAAACACTCTGTCGCTAACGATGCTCGTCGATAACAATGAACAACTCGACGGCAGCAATAGACCTCACGGTAGAAGTATACCCAACGGGGGAAGTAGACCCAACGGAAGAACCCTGTGAAAGAACACTATTCAAGGTTCCACACGTAACTCTTAATGGACGAGCATTATAACTCGGTAATCAAAATCATCCATCAAGGAAAAATAGAAATCAGAATTTAAAAAAACAATAATTTACCTGTGTAGGGGTAGCCAGTTGCTTAACGCTAGATGGCTTTCAGTTGGGCAAGTGGGCCTCTGTAGGAGATTAAAAAGGGAATTAAACGATGAAAACCTGGAATTTCGATGTGGTAGATGCATAGCCTACTCGCATCGTCCGGTGAAAGACCACCCCACCAGAATTGGGGAGCGCTAAGTGGTTGTCCCAAATCACGTTCCGCTTCCGCGCTGGTGGTCCCGGGTTTCACAGTAGGAATATATGGACATGATGGTGCTTCCAGGATCAAAATATTCCGGAGGTAAACTCCCCGGCCATTTGGATCTCCGGGCGCTGGGTGGCCCTGGGAGCCCTTCATTCCGCATTTCACAGACAGCAAAGATACCGAACCAATTTAGAATAGATTTCTGCAACATAAGAGGCCTAAATACAAACATAAATTCGGTACACCAACATCTACAAGCAAATAGACCACACATATTAGCCCTTACAGAAACACAAGTATGTTCTACAACAACAGTGAACTACCTCTATCCTGGTTACGACTTACATACCCGATTTAGATATAAGTTCGGAATATGCCTTTTTGTCCGAAGCGACCTTTCATGTCACCGCGAGGAAACACTCGAACCGAACAACCTTGACGTCATGTGGCTCAAGTTCACCGCCAAGGGATTAACCAAGTTTATATATTGTCTCTATCGCCCTCCGAGCGATAGAGCCTACCAAAGTTTTTTCTCAACACTAGCTACCACCTTTGACTCAATACAGGTCGATCACCCCAGTTCAGAAATAATCGTTCTGGGAGACTTCAATGCCCACAACACCAACTGGCTCAAACATCACAACAAGACCGACAACGAAGGTAGAGAAGCTGAAGCATTTGCCATCAGCTGCGGGCTTACTCAACTTGTAGACGAACCGACTCGAATCTCAGAGAGGGGCGAATTCGCCGCCCTCCTGGATCTTTTTCTGACCACCAATCCTGACTAGTACAAGGTTACAGTTGGTCCGCCATTAGGTACCTCCGACCACAAACTTATTACAACGGTTTGTGAATTGCCACTCATACAGAAGGATCCACCATTGCCTCGCAAAATCTGGCATTACAATTCTGCAAACTGGGACGATCTAAGGCAGTTTTACCTAGTTTTTCCTTGGCTCGACGTCTGCTTTGCCACTGACGACCCGTCAGACTGCTGCGAAGAGATCATGCAAGTAATCTCCTCAGGAATGGAAGCATACATCCCAAATTCCATCAAGTTACCATCAAAAGGAAAGCCCTGGTTCGACAAAAGATGCGAAAGAGCCGTAGGAAGGAAACAGCAAGCCTATAAGTACTGGCAGCAAAATCAGACCGCTGAAAATCGCAATTATTTTATCGAAGCGAGAAACGAGTGCAAGCGTGTGATCGACGAAACTAAGGACAAACACAATCAAAGGATCAGGAATAAACTTTTGCAATGCCCCAGTGGTTCCAGGAATTTCTGGTCGGTAGCAAAGGCAGTAAGTAACAACTTTACAAAAACGTCTCTCCCACCTTTGACGGACGAACGTGGCATCACGGCGACTACAGCCAAAGAAAAAGCAAACATGCTCGCCAAAATGTTTTCATCGCACTCTACCTTAGACGTGCCCCAAAGCAAGACTCTCCCCACTATACCGAACATCAACACCACCATGGCAGAAGTCAAGTTTTCTCATCGTGATATTCGCAAAATCCTTAAAGAACTAGATACGCAAAAGGCATCAGGACCGGACGGAATACCTGCCATCGTGCTAAAGAACTGCGCCAACGAACTAACACCCGTTTTTTCCAGGCTTTTTTCTCTTTCTTACAGAAAAGGGATTTACCCATCCTCTTGGAAAGTCGCTCGAGTGCAACCTGTTCCAAAAAAAGGCAAGAAAACCACGCCCTCAAACTATCGCCCGATTGCCTTGCTTCCAATAATCTCCAAAGTCATGGAACGTGTAGTCAACCAGCAACTACTCAAGTACCTCGAGAGCAACAGAATAATCAGCGATAATCAATACGGCTTTCGCAAAGAGAGATCAACAGGAGATATATTGGCCTATGTCACTCATATATGGAGTAGGGCAATTGAAAACTACGGAGAGTCTCGAGCGATTGCGTTGGATATTTCAAAGGCATTCGACAGAGCTTGGCATGACGGACTGCTCAACAAACTGCCGTCCTTGGGACTGCCCGCCTCTCTCTGCAGCTGGCTGGCCAGTTTCCTTAAGAACCGATCCCTACACGTTGCAGTCGATGGACACATCTCGGACACATTCACCATCAACGCGGGCGTGCCTCAGGGCGCAATACTTTTACCAACTCTGTTCCTCATCTATATTAATGACCTGCTGATCGAAACGAATAATCCTGTTTATAGTTTTGCAGATGACAGTACCCTTGTCTCCCACTTTAGATCAGAAAAACCCTTACCAGCGACTGAGACTCATCACCGCAGACAGGAGCAGATTACAGCAATTAATCAAGACCTGGAGAAAGTTCAAACTTGGGGCGTCCGAAATTTGGTCCAGTTCAATGCAGCAAAGACCCAAGCAGCAACGTTTACTAAGAGGGCCAATACAGCGGGCCCTGACATCATTATGGCAGGATCGACTATTCCTTCATCCTCGTCAATCGGGCTGCTGGGTGTCTCGGTCAACAGCAATATGTCATGGTATGACCATGTTGCTAACATCGCAAAATCAGCCTCCCAGAAGCTTGGTGCGCTATTTCGCAACAAAAAACTCTATACACCGCAGCAGTTGCTCTTGCTGTACAAAGCGCAAATAAGACCGTGCTTAGAATATTGCTCACATATCTGGGGTGCCGCACCAAAGCATACCCTAAAGCTGCTGGATTCCATTCAGAAGAGGGCTGTGCGTCTCGTCGGCGATCCGGAGTTGACCCGGAATCTGGCTAGTCTGGAACATCGCAGACATGTGGCCGAGATGTCTCTGTTTTACAGATACTTTCACGGCAGATGTTCCCAGGATTTGGCCCGCATAATCCCGCCCCTGGCAGCTCCTGTCAGGCAGTCCCGACAGACGGCAGGAGCGCACCAGTTCGTCGTACAACTAGAAACACCTAGAACATCGCTTTACCAGAACTCCTTTGTCTGGCGCACTGCATCACTGTGGAACTCACTTCCAGGACATCTGTTTCCCACTAATTACAACCTACAAATATTCAAGAACCGTGTCAATCAATATCTTCGCACACACACCGCTCGTCGAGTGCCATAGGATCTACCTTTAGGGTGTGTGCCACTGCCATAAAAAAAAAAAAATATGCATCCACCAAAAAAAACTACACAGAGTAGCCAAAAGGGCATTGTCATTAAGCCACTCCAATTAATAGAATTTCCCAATTCAGAGACAATTAAATAAATGCGTGCGACGCTCACCCCATCAACCAATCCCAAAACAGCATGCTACGAAAGCCGGCAACAGGGCCTTTTACCATCGACTTTATTTTCACGCGCTACATTCAGTTGGGTCAAAATCGAATTGTTTAGCGACGCGGATTTATTTTAATTTCTCGATCGAGAGAACGTCGAAGCCAGGTCAGCCGCAATATCTACGAGAGTTTTCCTTTTATTAACCGCGAATGCGTTCGGAACCATATAAAGGGTGACGAATTCTAGGGTTATTTACGCATCGATATACGCTAGACAAAACGGCAGGTGACAAAGGTTATTTATAAAATAAGCATTTGGCATGTTTGTTTATTATTAATACCCTTACATATGTGAATAAATAAAAATAATACTGTGTACACTCTTAAATATGTAAAAAACTATACCTGCGTCGCGACATTGTTTTTCGATATGCAAATTGCCCATTTAATGAAGTATAGACATTAATTTAACAGTAAATAGGTATCACAAATTGCAATCTATCTTTAATAGGTAGAAAAAATAATTACCGTTGCCTTATTATTATATTTGTGTATGGTAATAAAGCTTACGGATGGATAGACAGTATGGTTCAGACATATTTTACTTGGTTATGGTTAAGAAGAAATCGAGAAAGAACCCATTGAATTACAAAATGAGAGGTCCTGTAAGGATGCGTTTGAATCAGTTTCTCCTGAAGAGTTTTGGTGTAAAAAAAATCATCTCGTACACTTTTCGAAGAGTCTCCTTACGATATCTTATGCTCTTCTTCACATCTTATCTATGCAAAAAATGGTTTCGGCACTGACCAAATTTTGCACGTACTTCCTTATTATAAAAATGATTCCATGTACTTCGATCAGACTGTCCCAGATTTCTTCGTATTTCCTTCATACTTCATCTGACTTCCTTGCACTTTCTTTGAATATCTCGTATTTCCTTCATACTTCCTCTTATGTTTTATAGCATCGTTAATTATCTATACACATTCGTATTATTTATCAGTATTACTGATAGTTGAGACGTTCTTGCATTTTTATTATTATACAGAAAACGCTTGAAATATACAAAATTTGAAAAAGAGGGATATGTCCTTTTTTCTAATGCGTTTGAGTGTTATAAGAACAGCGAATTCGACATTTGTTATTCATCCATTTTTTAAATTAAGCATTATCATCATTTCTTGACGATTTTTTTTTTACATTTTCAGGTAATAATTAGAACGATGCCGTAGCAGTAGCAATGACGCCATGTTCAAAGGGTAATTTCTAGATTATAATTGTTTTTATTTAAGTATGCAGACAATTCATTAATTTTTATAAATTTATTGAAAAGTACATTTAAGTAATATTTGCATAGCAAAATATAAATAGTAGCATGAACACTGCCCATTAAGAAAAAGTTTTATTAAAAATCAAATTATGCTCCTACATAATAACTATTTGTCAAAAGATGCCATTAAAATATGTAATTTTGCTGCGGAATTATAAACTTACTTAAATACGAGCTTAATCTCCTTTAAAAATTTATATAAATTATTAATTTTCAAGCTTTTCTGTCGACGAATCTGAAATGGACCATTTCCAAGTAATGATATCGGACCATGAAATGGGTATTTCTTTCAAAATTAACAGTTTGGTGTCCCTATGAAATATTTCAATTCACAATAATTTTAAATAGATTTTTGATATAGGACTGTTTAATATGAAGTGTCCTCCCTCCCCCCTCCCAAGTTCCCGCAGAAAAAAGTATTTTTTATATGTTAAAAATAAAAAAAATTCATTGAAAACGTCATTAGCGTGGATGTCCCCAGCCTTACTTTTTATCAAAAAAAAAAACATTAATTCTGCGAGAAAGTTAAATTGACTCAGCCTTGAAAATTTGGCAAAATATTTAGGAAAGTCAAATCGGACTAACTACATAATATTAATGTATTCAGGTTATTTTATAACTGAAAGACCTCGACCCAAAGTTTGTTCCTAAGTGTTGCCGTCATTATCGTGGGCGAAACAAAACCGTTGAAATTAGCTGCCAAATATATTCTCAAGCAGGTGGCAATACCGTCACCGCGAGCATTTGTCCGCCATCTTTAACTTTTGCACAGCTGTTCGCGCTTTCAGTTGCTTCGTATCGTTCAAAGAAGGCGGACATCCGTTTGAACGCGTGCGTGTTTTTAAGCAGCGTCATTAGTGTGGAGGTAAGTTTTTGTCAAACAATACTGTTTAAACAAAATAAATATATTTTTCTTTTTCGTTACTATAATATTATATCATGTACGAAATATGAAGCTTTTATTGGCTAGAATAAAACTTTTAGTTACAACAAAACTTTATTCGTCATTAGCGTGGTTATCAACTTTCGTCATTGGCGTGTATATTTGCATCCACGCCAATGATGTTAAACTCACGCGAATGACTACATTCATAGTAATAATTTTTTTAGGTCTACAAATTTAAAAAATGGCGAGAAAGAAGCAAAGTGATGAAGAAAAAAAATGAAAAAAAAGGGAATGTGAAAGAAGAAGGCGACAAAATATAAAAAACAAGACAGATATAAAATGGAACAGGGAAAAAAGCATCAGAGATATGAAAGGGCAAAGGAAAAAGGATACATTAAATTAAAAAAGGATTTATCTAGGAGAGAGCTTAAGACAAAAAGAAAGTCTTGTGATCTTTAAACTTCCTAACCACGACGAGATAGATGCTTTATTTGAGGCCCTAGTTTAAGAATTATCTTCGTTTCAAAAATATGTTTTATTTTTAATGTATATTTTTAAGATCGACTATCTGTATAATGTGTTCATTTTTATTGGTTTTGAATAAACATTATTTTTTATATTGAGAAAGTAATTTTCTAACTTGTATCCACAGTAGTATATTTTTCCACATACATTAATACGTTTTTTAATTAATCAGTCATTAGCATGAAAATTTCGTCATTAGCGTGGATCAAGATTTTTGAAGAACAAGAGAAAATTAAAATTAAGTATGACCATCCATATCTTTATACTGATCTACTAATATAGCTACATGATTATTTTCCAATTTTTTTACAAACTTTCTACTTTCAAAAATGTTACCCCTATAAATAGCTTGTTTTGAAAGAAACACCCAAATACGGATTTTTATCCATGTCGAGAATATCGGGATTTTTTGGCCATAAGGAAGAATTCAAGTCTTGCCGCAAAACCTAATTAAAATTTTTAATTTTTTGTTTTCTAAATTATCTTGCCAAAGTACTATTGCTCTTCATCCAAACCGGAATAGTATTTTTCAGACTAATAATTTAATGTACTGTTACGTTTTTCTGTGGGTTCTGTCGAAATCCCAACTTTTACTGTTTTGCAATAATACTCTCTTTATTCTTTATCACTCTATACAATTGAAAACACTAAACTATACTCTTATAACTTTACAACTATTAGATCTTTACAATTCAGAACTAAATAATTAACTAACTCAACACGCTTTCTGCCTGCTATTTATATACAATCTAAAATCTATCACGAATACTCCGGAAGAAGCGAAGCCACTATATTATTCTCGACCAGGGCATCGAGACAATTCCACAGTTCCTGAACTTCGCGGCCGGCGGTGACTCATACGTAGACGCGACAAGGCTAGTTCTATAGGGTAGCACAAAAAGATTCGGATGGTTGACCAATTTTCAAATTTGCCGACAGTGTTTGGCGTCGCAGCGAATCCGGATCAATCTGGTTCGTGGCCTGCGATGGCTCTGCTACGAGGGCGAGTCTAAAATCGGTGTGCAAATGCCCTGCGATTGTGTACTGTCGGGTCGCGTTGATTAATAACCGAGGAAATATTTTTCCATCAGCGAATACTTTTTGACTCTCTCCCGACAGACTGTTCGCTGATTTATACCGTGCTGCAGATGTGCGGCGGCTTTTGCGTTTGATGCAGAAACATCAAAACGATTTTGCTGAGTAACTACTCGTCCGTTATATGCTTTGAGTCTGTCGAGGTGAACAATTTTCAGTTTGCTTCTGGGGCTACGCTGAATTCTATACACTACGTCATTAATTCTTTTGATGACTGTATAAAGCCCTTCCCATACTGGCGTTAGCTTGGGAGATCTTCCTTTCTTCCGTTGCGGATTATATAACCAGACTTTATCATTCATCTGAAATCCTATAGAGTTAGCTTGGAGATCATATCGAGCCTTCGTTCGGTCACTGGCGAGACGTTCAAACGGTAGTCCTACATCATTCTGTTTCATCTTCCCACTAGATCTTGTCTGGGACCCTTGACTTGAGGCACAGTTGGCAGTAGTTGACCCAGAAAAATCTGTCGCAGATCTTGTCAATTGTTCTGTTAACTCCGAGATGAGCACCAAAGTTTCCATTATGTACTTTTTCCAGGACTTTCGATACGCTCTTTCTTGGTACCACTAACTGCGTCTACACTACTTTCCCATCGGCAGTTTCCCAGGCTCGTTTAAGAAGTCAATTTTTAACTACCAGGGAGTCCCACTGAGCTCACAGAGATTTAGAAGTAAATCCCTTAGTTCAAATATCTCTCCAGCTTGGTCTTGGTTGACGTTCTTCTTTAGTTTTTAGCAGTAGTGTTTTTTCACTATCCCCAAGCTGATCTTTCTTTAGTTGCTCTGTGGTACACTGCTGATCAACTTTAAACTTGAGTTGCCTAATGGGAGTATTGGGAGTGATTCCTTCTCGTTGGTCTATTCTTTGGCAATGTTTATAATTATCCTCGCATGACCTTCTGGATAAAGCATCTGTATTATTATGCCATCTTCCTTCCCTGTGCTTAGCCTTAAAGTTATATTGTTTTAACCCTTCCTGACTTGGCTTTGAACTGCTAGCGCCTCTGGATGGAGATGTAGACCGTAGTTGTACTCGACAGTCTCTCTTGAAATGCCCAGTCTTGCCACATATATAGCACTGATTTGAAATATTTCGGTTACGTGGCCTATCTTCTAGTGGCTCCCGGAATCTTTGTACTCGACAGTCTCTTTTACAAACCACATCTATAGCACTGATTTATAGCATTTCGGTTACATGGTCTAACTTTTAGTGGCTCCCGGAATACCTGCTCGATAGTCCCTTTTGAAATGTCCAGGCTTGCCACATCTATAGCACTGATTTATAGCATTTCGGTTATATGGTCTAACTTCTAGTGGCTCCCGGAATCTCCCCGTGGCCTGATGAACTTTGATTAATTTCTTCAAAATACCGTCCATTTTAGTTAGTTCACAACTGTTCGCCAGCTTTTCTTCCTGGATGGATACGTCCCTGATTGTTGGCTTAGAGATGTTGCCGCCTCGATTTCTTGGGCTCTATACCCAAAATTTCACGGTTGTTATCAAATTTGGCTAGACGTAGCATTTTCTGAGTTTCTGGATCTCTGATACCATCCACGAAATATTGGGCAGCAAGTTCCTTTTAAAATTCCTCTGTTGCTCCCGGGTACGCCAATTGAATGAGACGTCGAACGTCTGCCTCAAATTCTTGCAGGTTTTCGCCAGGTTTCTGATGTCGAGACTCTGTGCCTGATAGAGCTGTCTTCTATGTTGGTCGCCAAATCGTCTCTTTAGGGCAGCTGCAAGTATGTCATATTTCTTCTGTTGGCTGATGGGAATGGTCTGTAGTAGTTCCAGGACAGATCCACGAAGCGCTACCACTAGTGATGTAGCCATTTCTTCGTTATTCCAACCGTTGGCAACAGCAGTGGCTTCAAATTGTCTTCTGTACATTGTCCAGGATGTTTGATCGTCATACGTTGGAGGTCTGATATGCTATGTGGTGAATACCTTCTCGGTGAGTCCTTGATTTTTTAGTCTGGTATCTTCTGCTTGAAGATTCTTCACTTCTTTCTGTACGTTTCCTACTTCTTGTTGTACATTTCCTACTCCTGTTTGTACATTTCCAACTTCTTTTTGTATATTGTCTACTTCTTTTTCAAATTTCTCATTTTGACCTTCTGATATTTTCTGTAATTTTCCTTGCTCGCCTACAATTGCATCCAGCATCCATTTCTGAAGTTGATCCTGCTGTATTTGCCTTTTATCTTCTTGGTCTTGTAAAATTTTCTGAAGCCGGTCCTATTCTGCTTGTCTTTTACGATCATCTCCTTCCCGATCCGCTTGCCTTTTATCTTCTTGATCTTGAAAAATTTTCTGAAGCCGGTCCTGTTCTGTTTGTCTTTCAGTATTTAAATTTTCCATTAAATCGTCCAACATTTTATTTATTTGGTCCATGTCTGCCGCTTGTTGCCTTGTATTGACCATAGAATGTTATAAAATGTTCACAGAATCCACCAATCAAATCGGTCTTGTTGACGTACTTGTACCTTCTTCTTTCTTCGAAAAATAGTTCACAAGTTCGGTCCCATCACAATCCAACTTCTGACACCAAATGTTGGGTTCTGAACGAAGTTACAACTTTTACTATTTTAAACTAATACTCTCTTTATTCTCTACCACTGTATTCAATTAAACACACTAAACTACTCTTATAACTTTACAACTAATAGCTCTTTACAATTCAACACTCAATGCTTAACTAACTGCAACTCGCCGCTATCCGCTATTTATATACAGTCTACAATCTATCACGAATACTCGGGAAGAAGTGAGGCCATCTAGAGAAATTACAGTTTCTGAATCTTCGCGGCCGGCGATCACTCATTCGTGTTATAATAGGCCCAGGAGAATATTTTAATTTAAACAATGTAAGTTTTTGCAGATCACTGATTTTAAACCAGTATTCGGGTAGCTGAAACGAGTTAAAAACAACAAGAAACTCTTCAAAATTGCTGTACGAACATGTTTTTTTTTATAAGTTACAAACTCAGTCTGGCTATTTTTAATCGCCTTTGCAAAAATTTGGTTTTCCAATTCCTGCAATTTTTCATCACGACTTGGGCGCAATTTTACAGTTTTAGATAAATAAGAAAGACAATTAGGTAATATCGTAGGCACAGCATCTCGTTTTAGTCTAGGAATTTGAATTCGTTGCTGTAGAACAATTTATTATAAATTCTTTGGCAAAATGTAACTCACCAACCCTGCTGAATTTGGATGGAGCAAAATTTTCCCTGTGATTAGCCTTTACCCATTTATTGGACATGGCTTCGTCCTTTGGAAAACGAAATGCGTGTACTTTCGGCCCATTTTTGTAATTTTCACGACAGGCCCTCGCAGGACGAGTACGGCATTGTA
Source organism: Pissodes strobi (assembly GCA_016904865.1). Taxonomy (NCBI): domain Eukaryota; kingdom Metazoa; phylum Arthropoda; class Insecta; order Coleoptera; family Curculionidae; genus Pissodes; species Pissodes strobi. The sequence goes on along the minus strand of JAEQML010060592.1, from coordinate 13,501 downwards.
AGTATATCCGTAACACCGGTAGAACTCACTACAACACAAGAATCTCACAGTTATCACACAAGTTATTAAATAAAACAAAAACACAAAGGGATTAATTGAACCCGTACGCTTGCCCTTCAACGCCGTAAACTGAACTAAAGCAAATGGCGCCTCTCGGTGTTGTCGATCGCGTGCAAGTGTTTACCTCCCTATGTCTACGTCACGCGACTGAGACGGGAGTGCACCGTGTCCTTTTCTCTCGACGTTAACGCTCTGCCGTTGCGTTGGTGCCAAAGCCATTACAATTATAAGGTTTAAACTTATTTAGAAAATGTAAGGTCCAAGATTATTAATATAACTGTAATATGGGCATGATATACTATACTTATACTAAAATACTAGGGAAATGAAAATTAAATTTTAAAGTGAAATGAATAAATTAAATAATAATAAAAACCAACTTCCTCACAGATACTCTCAACACATTAAACACTGACTCATAACCTGGCAACCCAGCAACACATCGTGTATAGACTTCCTCATGCTTCCTCCTTATTTCCTTGTAATTCCTCAGACATCCTAGCAATTCCTCTAGCTTCATCCATACTTCCTTTGGACCTACTTCCTCAGTGGTTTGTTTACCTCTCGGTTATGGTAATGTTCAAGACATCTGTAATTCAGTTGCTGAAAATCACTACAAATCAAAACAAATGTGACAAAAACAATCTTTCATAATAACGTTTTGCTTTATTGTTGATTTCATGGGTGCTCTTTATGCGACTTTTTATTATTGTCATTCTTGTAGGTATAGATAACCTACCTAGAAGAGTTAGGTTGTCCTAGTCAAAACCAACAAGGTCAATTAAAGTAGTTTCCTACTAATACAGGCAATTTTTTTAACAGCCATTTTAAGTTGCTCTTTTTATTATGTTTTGATTGCTTTACTGGTTTAACTACTACGAGTCTTCTAGATAATTGACCGGATAATAACAACAAAACATGGAACATCTTTTGCTTTTAAAGGTCACCGTGAGACGTTAACACACATAATTGTTGCAATTTATTGCAATTGCTGAAAGTAATGATATAATTTCTCACTGAAAATTAACTTAGTTTTGTTGATTATCCTTTAACTTTATATATTGATGTCATTTACCTAGTTATCTGTTGATTAATTTATTTGTTATACGTATAACTACTATACCTACACGGAAAAAAATCAATCTGCAAATAAGAATGGTCTTATCCTTAAAGATAAATATTTAGTGCAAGTATATAATGCTTCAGTCAAGTTTATTCAAGGCATAATTTAAATATTCATCTATTATTGGATGTAAGTTGCGTATTTACTTGATTTCAGTTATCTTATAGTCAGAATAAGAATAGCAGGCAGGTATATTAAAGAAAAAAAAATCTATGAAAGGTATATTTATCTTCAAAGAAGTGTCTGGTTTTCTTATTTTTATAATAGACTATTAGGCTTAAATAGAGAAAGTTTGTTCTTCTTATAATATTAATTACACTCCAATCAAGAAACCAAACTCTATTTTTAAGTTTAAATATATATTTGTATTGACACATCTTATACTTCTTATGCCATGAATACAATGAAAAAAAATTTTATTTGATCCAAATAAAAATGGGGTTTATTCAAGCAAATATTTGTTTGAATAAAAATTAATATTAATATTTTATATATAAGATTTTCTATGTTCGAAATAAATATTTATTGCGAACAAACAATATGATTTTATAATCGTTGTTCACATCAAACAAAAATAACTTTAAAACAAATAAAATTATTTTGATTTAAATACGAGAAATTATTTCGTACAAATACCCAAAACATTGGTTTAAATACCCGGCCTAATTAAATTAAAACACAAAGCTTTTGGAACAAATATAACATATATATATTCTAAAACCTTTGTGTTTTGATTGAAATTTGAGGTATATTTGTTCCAAAAACTTTGTATTTTAAATGAAATAGGTCGGTTATTTAAACCAATGTTTCGGGCATTTGTCCGAAATAATTTCTCTTATTTGAATCAAATCATTTTTATTTGCTCAAGTCTGTTCAATGTTTACTGTTTGTGTTGGTGATGACTTAAATAAAAAAAAGAAATTTTGGCTGTTGAAAATATGTGTTGATTTTTCTAAAAGAACTATTTATTGACATTCAGTTAGATGAGTGATTAGAAGTCGGTTTCATTATTAAATAAAAAAGCTATAACAAATATGTAGTTAAAAAAAATAAAAAACAATTATTATTCTTAATACGTATTTAGGTTTCACGTTTTAGATGAAATAAACTAATATAGTCTTAGTTTTCTTTTAATTGCTAAAGAATCCAAAATCCTAACTATCTCACCCACCGATTTGTAAATGGCATGTCAGAATATTTAACTTTTAATTACCAAGTTCCTGACAGGAACAGTTGTCTACAGTATATTTATTCACAAGAGTTTAAAAGGGATATCGAAGAAACATTTTTATTCAAAAGTATTAGAAACAAAGAACAAAACGAGTATTCCTAAAACATAAATAAAAATTATAATCAGATTATTTTGTCTCTGCTTATCACTGGTTTTGAAAGTTAAATCACTTTTATAATGAAAAAAAAACTATTATTATAAGCTAAAAAAATCTTTTTTCTAGATGGAAACATAAACATATTATGGGATAAGTTGTACTACTTATTAATTTTGACGGTAACTCACTATAGTTTTTATACAAAGTACTAAAGTTCTAGTTTATCACATAAGAATAGTGAAAGGCAGTAATATTTTACTTAATTAAACTAATAGGACATACAACTACCTCTCCATATCCAGTATAATGAGCATTGATTGGAAATGGCACAAGATTCTCACCGATTCTATTGTTAGTAACGACATTAAATCGATTTCCATCAGGCTACGTAAAACTTCGATGCGGTCAATATTTAATGATCTTAAAATAAAACAACAATAACTCAAACAAAAAATAATAGAAACAAAACAATTGTGACTGTTGTTCATGATACTATATGAATGAATAGCCTGCTATATTATTTACAAGTATATCTTATCCATTTAACTAAAATATTTTTTTTTAAATACTATTAGATTTAATCGAAATAAAAAAAACAGTTTGTGTCAAAACTGTACTTCCATGGATCAACTATTTATTTATTCAGATTGAATAAATAGGGTTTTGAAATACCTATCAATTCATATTATATTATGTAGGTACAAGAACAAAAAATACGCCATTGAATTTGTACAACGAAAAAAGCAAAAATACTCAATCAAGTTCTTACGCCAAGCTGCCTAAGCGTACTGTTATACACTATTGTAGGCGTATATCGCGTGAATTCATCTGCATTTCTAGGTAGTAATAGCAGAAAACAATTTTTAATTACTAGTAAAACTCACGCCATTTTGATTATGAGAGCACGCTTCTTATTTACAAATGATTAATTATGTACCTAGCTAAATAATATAATAAAAACGTAACTTACCTTGAAATGAGGGCACAAATGAGCCAAGTCCCACTTAATTATGTATTTTCCATCAGAAATACTAAAAAAAATAGCGACTTTGAGCGGATACACTCTATAAAATCTCCCTATAGGAGCTCAGAAATGAAACTGACCTGAGGGCACGAGACGGGGACTGGAGAAGCGTAGAGCGTCGACGCGGCTGCGCAACTGCTACGAGTTGTACGAGACTCGGATGAAGTAATAATATTTGATCCAATATTCACAATCTTTAATTTAAAGCAACCCTTATTTGTGTTAAATAACGAAGAGGTTGCGAATCTTTAAAGCTTTAAAGCGAATAAATTGTAAACGACACTTTTTAGTATCACGTTTTATTTCGCCAATACACCTTCGCCAGTACAGTTATCATAATTACATAACGCCATGAGTCGACTCTGCTATTCATACAATAACTATATCTACGCCTTATTTCTAATCTATCTATATACTCCGTATTATATAACACCGATTCGATTCTACTGCTGCGCCATTCGTTTTCCAGGGTTGTCACGTCCTCGCCTATTTGAACGTCGCACGTCGCCTCTCCAAAATTGCTTGTTACATTCGGCCATCCTGCAACAATTAATGCCCTCATTAATTTAACTCACCAGTAAATCAACCAGATCTTATCGATCTGTGCATTCGCCATAACACCAAATCGCCTACCCTAAAGGTTTCGCCTGTGGTTGCAACCTTACGCCTTTTATCGAATATCACCTTTATATTACGCCTTTGTCAAGTTCTCACTCGCCTTTTGCTATCTCAATAAGAAGTTTGGACCTTATATCGCCATAGCTCTCGCCTTTCGCCAACAGAGCATTCGCCATTTGCACCTCGCCAGTTAAAATCACTTGCATGCACCTTTCAACCTGACCATTCGCCCTTTGCACCTCGCCAGTCAGACTCACTTGCATGCACCTTTCAACCTAGCCTTTCGCCCTCGGTGTTTTACACCTCGCCTCGCCAAAAAGTCAGCAAACGCCTTGCTCGTAAACGCCAGCCCGCGCCAGCAGTTGGAAATAGTACGCCTTGGGTACCCAAAATTTGCCAAACGCCTCTCTCAATTTGAGAATCGCCTCAGAAGACCGCAAAGCCTTCGTCGCCTTCGCCTGCGTATGATCCTGGACTTCCTTGCCCTTCCAATTCCACAATATCGGTTGATGGACGCCGATATCTGTCAAAAGAGGAAAGAAAGCCAGTATACAAGTCGCCAGGGGAAGAGCAACCAAATGCCCTCGCATTCGCCTGTAAGTCAAGAGGTAGACCGTCAATCAGACACGAAAGCGGCTTTGTGCCTTAAAGCCCACACCTCTCGATCAACGCCATTTTATCATGATAATAATGGGTCATGGTTTCGCCGTCCAATTTAACCCTCGCTATCATCTCCTTGAGCAGCTGATCAAAGTCATGCACTCTAGGAAACGCCTTCCTAAGAGCCGCCTTCCAGTCTTCCCGTGAGAGGTCATATTCATCGAGCCGATTAAACCAGCCCCTTGCTGCGCCTTGCAATTTCGCCTGCATAAAATACGCTCTCTCATAGTTCAACCATTCATGAATATCGCCCAACTGATCAATTTTGCTCAACCACCTGACTACGTTACAGTCCTGACTGTCAGGATCGAAAGGGTCAAGAATGTCGCCGCCTGCCCTTGCCCTTGACCCCATACAGCCCAAACTGCAAGCGGAGTCCGCCTTATCGCTACAAGCATGCTCTACTACCGCCTGAGGAGCGCTCTCACCTGATTTATCGCCCTTCTTGTTGCCCTTGGTACCGCCAGTACCAACGGCCGCCCTTTGTTTCATCGCCTTTACCATTTCGGCCGCCTTTTGCTTCGCCGCCCTTGCCATTTCGGCCGCCACAATCTGCTGGATACTAGTTGCCAAACCGCCTTTCAACAGCTTATGTACCATGGAGACTGTTTTGTCTTCCATCGCCGAATCGCCTTCGCCGTGGTCACCGTCGCTCAATTCCAACTCGTAATCGAGCTCTAACTCGTCACTTCTGCCTTCTTCCATAGGAAATCACTTGAAAAACGCCTTCTAAACACCAATGCCAATAAACACAGTTAAAATACGCCACAATTTTTACAGTAATCACTAATTAATTAGCACACACTTGTTTATTATTATCGTAAATATCTGAAAAATCGCCAAATGTCAATCCACTGTCAAGGATAGCAACAAACGCCCGCCTTTTGTTATGAGTTTTTGTGATATCGCCACTCACAAAAAAGAAGAAGTTTTATTTCACCGTTCTCCACAATCAATAAAACAATACGTAAGTTATCCCGACTTCTGATCTGTAAACGACACTTTTTAGTATCACGTTTTATTTCGCCAATACACCTTCGCCAGTACAGTTATCATAATTACATAACGCCATGAGTCGACTCTGCTATTCGTACAATAACTATATCTACGCCTTTTTCTAATCTATCTATATACTCCGTATTATATAACACCGATTCGATTCTACTGCTGCGCCATTCGTTTTCCAGGGTTGTCACGTCCTCGCCTATTTGAACGTCGCACGTCGCCTCTCCAAAATTGCTTGTTACATTATATGTGTTTAATATGGAAAAAAATCTTGCTACCACAAGGCAAAGAAATAACCAAGAAATATCAAACACGCCCAATTATTTAATTTAAAGAAATTTTGTTTAATCTAAGCAAATAAATAAAAAGCAAAGAAATATTTATTAAGGTTATTTTTCCACATTTTTATCAGTGTAGTTAATATTGCATTTACCTACTATTCTTGAGTACAGGTTATAGTCTTCAAGGCGCATGATTGATTAAACACGTTCGTCTCCACGTCTCCTGTAATTTTATTTGTGGTTTTGCTGTACTATAGCATGGAAGACGATTTAATGGCGGGAGGTTGTTTTTCGTGTGAAATAGTTAAGAGTGTTTAATGATGGAATATATCTATTGATATCCTGGAACTTGGAACAAATTATTCCAATGTTTTTAAGTTTTTAGGTATTAAGGTTAATAATAATGTGATTTTACATTGTAACTGTTAAAATGCCTACCCATGCTCGCATGCTGCCGTTTTGATTACAATATAAAATCACATTATTATTAATAGCTAAAAACTCTTCTAAGAACTTTCGAATAATTTATTGCAAGTTTCAGGAGTTCAATAATTCTTCAATTTTTAAACACGTTTAACTATTTCATACGAAAAACAACCGCACAATAAAATATATTTTGCATTTCATTGAAGCATGTCATATGTTTACAGACAGAATAGTTATTTTTGATTTAAATCCAATTCATACTTATTTTAGGAATATATTCCATTTTAAAGAACTTGTATTATGTTTAGTTAAAGTATAACACAGAATCTATTGAAGCATAAAATAGGTATAACATAAATATACCAATCTTCATGTAACAATAATATCCCTATACTTGTTTCAAGTATCTACTCTTCTTAAATCAGTACTAACTTAATCTTACTAAATAAGAATAACGTTTTATTTAATTGAAGTATAACTATCCTTGCGGCATAGGATATAAAGTTTAGCGTTGCCTTAAGATTAATAATCTTATAATAAGAATAGCTTTTTTTTCCGTGTAATCAACTATAAAATAGGTTGCTTTGATTAGGTGATGCACAAAAATACATACATAGTTTCATACCCATAATATGCTTATACACATTTACAAATACAGGATGTCCCAAGGAAAACAGTCCGCTCTAAAAATCTTTGTAAACATATTTCTTAGCCAAAAACAGCGAGACACGTCAAATTCGATATCAAGGGGGACATGCTATGACATACGATGTGTTTCTCTCACTTCACTTTGGAATCAGCTCAACATGGTTTCAATCGAAAGAATATAATGCGCGTACACATCTGGCTCAAATATTTTCATATGACAACCTGGTTTAATGACTCCCGTCAAATGAATTTGTTTATTTAAGATCAAAGGCGGCATTGCCGAGTGAGAATTCTGATTATTTCTTATTCTGTGGTCACACTACTTACTACTTACAGTTAAATATTTCTTCTGCTCAAGTTTGTAAACCCAGGTATTTTTTATTTCGCAGTAACGATTATAAAGAAACATTTTGCCACGTATTCGAAGATATGCAGGTACTCATACACATATTTTGATATATCTAACCAGGTAAACAACAGCTAAGAATTTTCTAGAATCCCCCAAGTTTTCCTATTCACAAATAGGATAGTCTTTGTTCAAAGTCCTGACATGCTTACGGAAGATTATGGTATGCATTATTTATGCTGTTTTAATTTTCGCACTGTTGCACTACACATTATAAATCAAATTAAATATTGCTCGCTGTCTCGTATAATTAGCTATCATTATAACTATTTGTAAATACAATTTTAATTATTGTCACACGGAAATTTATCGTAGTGATTATAGGGGTTTACCATATCTAATCTAAATTAGAGAAGGAAAAAGTCTTTGTTACATCAAAAAAAAATCCTGAAAACATTCGTAGCTTATTTAAGTGCTAATTATATTAATTATATTTGGATGACTGCTTACATACAACGAAACCTTCTCATTCATTACCAACTTTAATTTAATTTTCTCCTCGTTTTCTCTCATCCAGAACGATCAGTTATGTAAGAGAGTAATCGATCTTTTAGGTTTTCATTTGGGCCTGGAATTACTTAATAATCGAAAGTTAATTGGAAAAAATTCTGTAAATAAAACATTGTTAGGTATTTATAGCATTTCCATTGTGTATAATTGAAAATGAGTAAATAATTCTATATGGTAGATGGAAGTAAAATTATGAAACGTTACAATTTCAAGTTACACCAAGACGAGGGGTAAATAAGTACTCAATTTATGTACACTGAAATTCCGTTCTTTAAGTAAAAAATTAGAAATTCCTCAGAATTTCCGAAAATGCGCCGAAATTCCTCAAAATTCCTCTTGCGTCTTGAAATTCCTCTTGCATTTCTTGAAATTCCTCGAAATTCCTTGGAATTCCTCATACTATTATGGAACTTCCTCTTTTATTTCTTGCAATTCCTCGAAATTCCTCCGGAATTTCTTATCCATGTATTGCAATTCCTTCTACATTTATTAAAATTTCCTAAATTTTTTCAAATTTATTTAATGAAAAGATTAAAATAAAAATCGGTATTTGAGAAATATTTTAAAATTTCTCTAGAACTAGCTTATAAATAAGCCAGGACTGGCAATCATTATCATTTGGCTAATACTCGGGCTCAGATTTAGTTTTTGTTGATAACCTATAGATTCGCCTATAGATACCTATTAATATTCATTATCTGGCTGAAAATTAGTGTAATACTATATTATGCCATAAAATTTCCTATAAATTGGAAAAAGGGTAGGTACTTATTCTATAATATAATAACCGGAAGATATTAATTAATAGTAAAAGACTTATTCCTCGGCTTATTCGGATCAAGTCCGAATGCAAAGCATATTTTTAAATCTGGGGATAAGGCTGATGCTCGAAACTGTCGAATTATTAGTATACTTTCAGTAATGCCTACACTGTTTGCGTGGTGTTGAGCTAAAGCTCTCTAGTGGGTTCATTTCTGGCCGGTCTGTACATGCAAACCTGCTTTTATAAACCAATTACATCTCTGGTGCAATAGTGGCAGGAGTTGAGGTTCATGCTATTTACATGTACTTTAGTAAATCATTTGCCAAGTAGTGTCAGTTTAATTCAGAGTCGTTATTAAAATGGATGAAGTCGTATCTTAGAGACCAATTACAACTTTTTATCAAGTGAATTGTGTGCTACTTCTGGCACAAATTACCCATAAACAGATACCTACGAAAGCTTTGTCGGAATGTTTGATGTTCGCTGGCCGAAGTTTTATGGCGAGAGCAGGGGAATAGAATCTTATACCGCACCAACAATGTGAAAATTATTGACGGCTACAGAAACATACGTTTAGCGTAGAACGGCCAGAACTGATTTTGAATATGCTCTCGTATTATAAATAATTGTGTCTCATTCCTCCTCGCACATGTGGATGAGGGAGGAGTTTCGCATATATTGTGTCCGCGCGGCGGCATCGTCTTTCGTATCTGTTTATGGGTAATTTGTGCTTCTGGTGTGCCACAAGGCGCTTATCCTGGTCCACTGCTTTTTTATCTGTTTATAAATGACATAGGTAGTAAATTAAAGTCAAATTATTTACTATTTGCTGATGATTTGAAATTATACTCTAAATGAACCTGAACTTTGGATATAAAGAATCTTCTGGATGATGTCGCTCAAATATCCAGAATGAAATAAAATTGAACCCAAACTAACTCAAATATCCAGAATGAAATAAAATTGAAAAATGTTTTCCCATCCGTTTTGGTAGGTTAAGAACGAGGTTAAGAACTGAATTTCCATTGGCTTATAGCCTGAATGACATCCTTTTGAAAGAAGTAAACGCTTGTTAAGGATTTGGATGTCTATTTTGTTAATAAATTGACATTCACAGAACATTATGATAAAATTATTGGTCGTAGTAGGTAATACAATGATGAGATTTGTTAAAAGAATCTGCCAAAACTTTACTCATATTAATACTCTTAAAATTTTATTCTTTATATAAGTTATGTAAGTAATAGAATTTTCCAATGTGATGTCTCCTTATTTTAATGTATATATAAAAAATAAATAAATAGACAAACCGACATACGTGACATCATCAACGTGTTATAACGAAATGAGAAAGAATTCCACCCCTATGCCAAGGATTCTCTTTATTTCCTGTTACTCTCGGCTGTACTCGGCGATCTCCGGAGCTTAAGCGTTTGTTTACTATTTTAGAATGTCTAATATTTCACTTTACGCATGGCCCTCCGCTCGCTTCGCTCACTATGGGTGCGCAACAACTAACCCAAGGCATGCCCAAAATCAAGAAAAAAACTTTTTACAAACATAACCTAAAAAAATTATGTGCCTCACCTTTATAAGCACACAACTGAAGTGAAACTTCTGAAAGAAATAATATGAATTTAGTTTTTATTTTTTTAAGCTTTTTTCTCAACTTTTGTCCCACTTTTTTAAAATTTTTTCTTCTTTTTTTCAACCTTTTTTTCGCCGAAAACCGCGATTCTCTAATTTTTTTTTCATTCTTTTTTATCTTTATTTCGTTTTATAATACTTTTATTAACTTTCCGAACTATTTTTTCTTTTCTTATTCTTATTTGGTTTTATAATACTTTTATTAACTTTCCGAACAATCTTTTGATTTTTTTATTATTTTTTTCTTATTTCGTTTTAAAATACTTTTATTGACTTTCCGAACATTTTTTACTTTTTTTTCAATTTTATCCCATTTTTTCAATAATCCTTGTTTTTTTCATAAAGCATTTTTTCCTCATTTTTGCCATCCCCCACCTCGTAATTGAACTCCTTCGCCTTTTTTTCGCCGAAAACGGCGTTTCTCTAAGTTTCCGAACAATTTCTTACGTTTTTTTTAAATTTTTTCCATTTTTTCCGAAAATTTTTGGGTATCTGGGGATGTGGGGGGTATGGGGGTATAATCCCCCCACTGATGACCCCGTAACACCCCGTAACACGGGTTCATCGCTTGCCAGCTTTTTCGAGCCGAGGCGAGGCTCCGTTGCAGAGATATCGGCAAAAACGGTTTTTTCCCCAAAATCCCTCCTTAAATTAGAGCCCCGGTCCCCCCTCAGGTCAAGGTAGCACCCCGTGAGGCGCACCTACCATAAAAATTTCTACCCCGTAGCTCTTCTAGTTCTCCTGAAATTAATTATTTTAGTTTTTTCTGGCCCAACGAGGGAGCTGCGGGGTCGAGTTTTCGTCCAGAATCCTCATTTTATCCCGGCTACATGTCTGAAAAATTCAACCCTCTAGCTATATTAGAGCATGCTTAATTAAAGGGACGTTTCACTTTGATAAGCGTTTATTTTTTTCTGACTTTACCCTCGAATAAGAAGTGTCACTTCAAAAATAAAAAAAATAAAACACGTGTCGCCACCCACGGAAATCGAACCCGGGTCGCTGTATCCCAAGCACAGAATCTGACCACTGCACTAAAAGACAGACCTGTTAAAATCAATTCATAAGACCGTAAAGACATGGGTAAATTCCATGCCATTCGGAGATTTTCGAGTACAGCCGAGAGTAACGAGAAATAAACGGTATTCTCTTATACCACAGCCGTTAGCAAGGCGCGTGACTTTCATATTGGTCGTACTTCGCACCTATCACACGTCACACATGCGTCTGGTCTCGTCACTATGCTGCGACATAGGCGCCGCGCCGGCGCTCTGGCTTTCCAAACAAATTGAAGTAAAAAATTCATCCGAAATTCCTCGAAATTCCTCCGCAATTCCTCGAAATTCCTTCGTAATTCCTCGTAAACAACTCGAAATTCCTCGTAAATCTCGAAATTCCTCGTAAATCTCGAAATTCCTCTTGAAGAATTCGAAATTCCTCTTGAGCAACTCGAAATTCCTCGAAATTCTCCTTGTATGTACACTAAAATTCCTCACGTATTTCCCCCTCGCACCAAGAGTTACACGCAGTGGTATAACTACCTGAAAATTGGAAATCTCATGTAAGTTTGTAATTAATACGTATTTTCTTCCTATTTGAGCAAGAAAATACAATTGAAAAATTGGAATTTTATCTATTTGAAGTTGGTGAAGAGAAGTGTACTTACAGTGCCGGCCAAAAAATATGCAACATAAGGGAACATTTTCTGTGTGATTTAAAAAAAATGCATTTTGTCATCAAGCTCTGCTTCATTTAAAATATATTGTTACGTTTTTCTCGTGGGTTCTGATAAAATTACAACTTACTATTTTACACTAATACTATCTTTATTCTCTACCACTGTATACAATAACTTTACAACTAATACCTCTTTACAATTCAACACTCAATGATTAACTAACTCAACACGCTTTCTGCCTGCTACTTATATACAATCTAAAATATATCACGAATACTCCGGAAGAAGCGAGGCCACTCTATATGATTCTCGACCAGGGCATCGAGATAATTCCTGAATCTTCGCGGCCGGTGATGACTCATACATAGCTATTTCTATAGGGTGCCATAAAAACATTCGGATGGTGGTTGCTAGCCGTGACATTGCCTCCCTCTTAAACCTGATGGTCGCGATCAGCTACTTCATGTCCGTGATATGCTTTGAGCCTGTCGAGGTGGACAACTTTCAGTTTGCTTCTGGAGCTACGTTGAATTCTATACACTACGTCATTAATTCTTTTGATGACTGTATAGGGCCCTTCCAATAATGGCGTTAGCTTGAGAAATATTCCTTCCTTCCTTTGCGGATTATATAACCGGACTTTATCGTTCATCTGAAATCCCATATAGTTAGCTTGGAGATCATATCAAGCCTTCATTCGGTGACTGGCGAGACGTTCAAACGGTAGTCCCACATCATTCTGTTTCATCTTCCCACTAGATCTTGTCTAGGATCCTTGACTTGAGGCACAGGTTGAACACTGCCGGCACCACTATTTCACATCCTGGCAGTAGTTGACCCAGTAAAGACTGTCGCGGATCTTGTCAACCGTTATGTTAATTCCAAGATGAGCACCAAACTTTCCATTATGTACTTCTTCAAGGACTTCTGATACCCTTTTCCTTGGTACCACTAACTGCGTCTTCACCACTTTTCCATCGGCGCTTTCCCAGGCTTGTTTAAGGAGTCCATTTTCAACTACCAGGGAGTCTCACTGAGCACACAGAGATTTAAAAGTAAATCTCTTAGTTGAAATATCTCTCCAGCTTGGTCTTGGTTAACGTTCTTCTTTAGCTTTTAACAGTAGTGCTGTTTCACTATCCTCAAGCTGATCTTTTCTAAGTTGCTCTGTGGTCCACTGCTGACCAACCTTAAACTTGATTCGCCTAATGGAAGTGTTTCCTTCTCGTTGGTCTATCCTTTGGCAATGTTTATAATTATCCTTGCATGACCTTCTCGATAAAGCATCTGTATTATTATGCCATCTTCCTTCCCTGTGCTTAGC
>MU192845.1:1251-26941 GCA_016904865.1 Pissodes strobi | reverse complement strand
TACCAAAAACATCAAAGATCCCAATTAAACTATTTATTTAAATATTAAGATAAAACAAGTACAATTGAAAATTAATTAGGTCTGTTGTAATTGTAAGATCACCAACCCCTAATCTAAAGTTTTAAATCATTAATACCGCCTAGTTTATTTTTTTAATATTCTTAACTAATGTCTGAGTTTTTAAAGTTCTGACTAAGTAACAGGTAATTACCCAACGCTTTAAATAAATTCAATAAAGATTAATCCCTAAATAAAAAATCAATAATTATAAATTAATCCCATGGCTGCGATTATTTAAGTGGATAAATAAACAGATAAAAATATTCTAAATCAAAATAAATTGACCTGTGAAGAAAATATACCGTCAATGAAGATATACAGGGGAAATCGAAGTAAGGTCAATTCGATAACCTGCTGATGGATAAAAATCTAAAGTTATAGTTATGTAAGACTGTCTACTGCCATAAGGCTTACAGTATATTACAGTAAGTTCGTAGCATTTAAGTAATACAAAAAATAAATCAGATATTCGTAATGTCATTAGCAAGACGTTCACTAACCAAGATAATATCGTATACAGTAATGAAGAAATTTGGTATTAATTAATCAAATAACGGTAAGAAACGGTAACAGATAGTAAACAATAAAAAGGCATTTAACGGTAATGTCAATAAAGATAAGGTAAGTAATTATACGGTCCATTTGCATGCCATTTTCATATGAAGGTCATACGAAAGGTAAAATTCACGGGCAGCGGTTGATATACATACCCTCACTCAGGATTTAGCTTGCCTTATCCCGTCTCCAGCAACGCTTGTCAGACAATCGCGACAGACGGCAAGAACACACCCGTTCGTTGTGTCTAAACGTTGATTGACTAATAGTTAATTGCCAATAAATGGTATAAATAAACATTGCTAAATATAGTCGTAGAAATAGGATGAGTAAAACTTCAATATTAATAGGTAAAATACTAGGAGACAGGACCATCTGTTGAATATTTTAAATAACTATTGTGGAGTTCTACATACTATTTGTTGTTTGTATTTTGAAAGTCTAGAATTAGAGTTGCAATAGTATTAAGACAATTTATAAAAATAATTTTCTTTATGTTACATGTATACACCAAGCATCAGTGGAGGTCTATACTAGCCTCTTCAGCAGACTCTCACTGGTAAACTCCCAAATAATTTAAGGGGATGTCGAACAATGCTAAGAATTAGACTACAGTGGAGGCTAGGAAGGAAATAGCAAAGGATCTGATGATATTTTGTATTGTAGAACTATAATGTGATGTTGTAATATGCGACAGGTTTTCTCGAATTGAGGTCTTTCCTTCTAAAGAAATAGAGGTCGTGTTAACGCTGGGGATTAACGTTTAGAGGGCGGGGGAACGTGTGAACAACTAAAATGTATAAACTACTAAATAAATATCACCCTGTTCTAAATTTTAACTTGAGCTTGGAATTTATTATATAAATATTAAAGGCAAACTATCAACAACGCGAGCAGGCAACGCTAGCGATTATCAACCTTAAATATGCAACGCTCAGCAGATTTTATGATATAAAACCTTCAGTTCGTCTAACTTTGTGTCTCCCCTAAACCTAATTTCCTACCCTCAGTATTACAAGTCGAATCTACAGGAGACTTATTAAAAGATAATTAGATAATTTTCAGAGTAAAATTCAGTAAGTTCAAGTGCAAACCTTAAGTGCAAACTTTAAGTGGAACTTTAAGTGAAAAAAATTAACTATAAATGAAACACAACACAAACTGTTAAGGAAAACTATATTTATAAAACAGTGACCAAAGACTTAGAAACAATTCATAAATATACCTCAATTGAGAAGACATGCAATATAATCTTATCAACATTTCTGACCGATAGATATTGTTAATCTTTTCTCGTTAATTTTGACCAATATACGTTATTGTTTTTCCGAAGTGCTTTCATTATCATCTATTCTCACCTGACGTAGAGCGATTCCGAATATGAGCTGTTCTCCTGCACGCTAATCAAGGCGTGGCGTCACGGGATAAAACAATTCGTGACAATATTAATGCATTTCCCAGGCAGAAAACACTGAGCGTCCGCGGCGTCTTGGCACCGAGTCACTGATGCGAGCTAATAATAGCATTCTAATTCTAGAAGTGTTTTTGTAGAAGTAGCTAATTGATATTTCTGAAAATATGATGCACAATATTTTTCGCAAATATTTTTTGAAAATGCCATTTTCAAATATTAACAAAGTCATCTTTTAAAAAATACTATTTTGTGATATTTGTTACGGAGGCACTGCCTCCCCTGCCTTTCCTGACGAGCCACCACTGAATTCGAGGTTCTGACAACAATTACATACATAAAGGTTATATTTAGATTATTTAAAAACATTCCGCTAGAATGAACAAAATCATTCAATTTAAAACAACTAACAGATTTTGTCATTATGAATTTTGAAACTTTTTTTTTGTTGAAGTGTAAAAATGCTCTCTTATGCACACCCTCGGTTGAGGGTAGTGTGGGACTCTCCTCTCTGGGCATACCCACTTAAATTTCACCATCATCCATTGATGCTAGTGACTCTTGTCACTCTTACATCATCCTTCATTGGCGTGTTGGCCTCCTGTTGTTCTTGATGATTCTAGGCAGGATGTTGTGTTTGTGATATGATGTTTTGGAGTGTGTGTTAGTGGGTTAGTTATTTTTGGGGTTTTTCTTTAGTATTTAGCTACAGTTTTTTATGGGTTAGTAAGTGTTGGTATTATTTTTGGTGGTTTTTTTTATTTTTATGATTTTTATATAATTTTTATGTGTTTTTTGTGTCTAACATGTCTGTTTGTTAGGTGTTCGTGAATTGTTTCGACTTTTAGGTCGGCGTGCATGTTAGTGTTGCGAATGTACCAATTTTGAAACTTATTACAAACAGAGTGCGACGCGTTTTCTCTGTAATAATTCTTTTTAAAAAAGAGTAAGAGATGTTCAATGCTTGGAGCTATGACGAGTTCCACCGAGATTAGTATTAGTGTACACTTATCGAATTCGACCAGCTATCAACAGCGAAAATAATTACCCGGCAGGTCGGAGTGCAAGCTGTAAAGTGAGTGCGCAATTTGCCCGCTGCTCAATTAACCGGAGAAAGGTTCATTGGGCGCCACCGAGTTCGTTACGGACCAAACTGGTGATCCCCGCGTTATTCGTGGAACCTGCTGCAAGACCCTCACTCTCCAAGGTAAACCTGGCCGGTAAGGAGAGAAAAAAAAGAAATGCCACCACCTATTCGTTGGCGAAGTTAAGAATAATAAAATGAACGCTTCCGCGATTGAGCCAAATAAAAACCGCCACAATTACGATACTATCTCTTTATGTAAAAAAAATCACATAGGTAACAGGAATAGCCCTGAATAGGGATAATAAAATGTGTAAATTGCAATTAGTGATTTAAAAAAAAGTTACACATAAATTAAGATACGACACCGACAATTATTGTAGGCCGTTCAAAAAAACTAATCAACTATCAATGAAATTATAACTATTAAATAATAGTATATTATGATATAAGTGTATAAGAGGGCCTTTAAAGCACACGCGACATATTTCAAAACACGACGCGCAGCGGAGTGTTTTGTAAGTCGCAAGGGCTTTAAAGGCCTCTTATATACGTATATCATACGCTATTTTTTATTACGAATGCATCATAATCTCAAAAATGTTTTAAATATTAAACTTAAGGGATATATTGACGAATATATTAATGTGTCACATTTGACATGATCAAATGTTTCTATAGCAACCTTTAAAAAAGTAGGCGCATCATAAACATCATTTTAAGCACGCTGCAGCGTGCGATAATCGTTGATTATGATGCATGCGTAATAAAAAATTGTTTATCAGTGGCTGACCAAAACTCTATGTTGATAAAGGGGAAATAATTGAATTAAAGAATCGGCACCAGTCAAGTGCTCCAGAGGATAAAAAAAACTTAATTTGAGTTTTGTCTACCGCGCGGGATCGTGATCACGTAAACCGCAACGATAAGATGGGCGCAAGTACTTACAAGGGTAAATGTGCTAACTTAAAAAAGCAGCCAAAACAGTAACTAAAACTAGGATTGTCTAACACTTAGCTTTCACTGAAGTTCCACCGTCAGGTGAACACAGGCGGCTCGTTCCGGACCCTTAGTTCATACCAGGGTGAACCACATCAATCGAACCAGGTGGACGAACCTCAAACGTCCGGCGAGTCCAGCCGGTTAAGTGGACTACAAGTTCCAATAATTCTAACTGGATGGGAGAACTTCAGTATCCTGGCCCGGTGGGAGGACCCTAGGAATGGAAACATTCCCTAGTAACAAGTCACAATGATATGTAAATCGATTGCTATTATATACTCTCCGTTCAAAAGAATAATTTAGCAGAGCTTCAGATTTCAGATTAAAGAGATAGGGTTTTCCTCTTTTTGTTTTAAATCAAATTCAATAATGAAGTAAATGTTAAAAAAAAACAACAAAGAGTAAATGAGAAAAAGAGCACCACCAGAAAACTAAAAAGGTTCAGTTCGCCCAAGGGAAGCCGACATCTTCCGTTAAAAATAACATTACAGCATTTAGTATGAGGGGAAAAGCAGTCCAAGAAAAAACCGAATTTGGTACAGCAAAATAAACGCACATAATCATTGAATCCAGTAAATGCCAGCAATAGTAGGGGTTCGCGAGACTATGGTCTCGGTCTCGGTCTTGTCTCGGTCTCGGTCTCGAAAACGAGACCGAGACCGAGACCGAGACCTGGAAATTAGAATCGAGACCGAGACCGAGACCTGCCTATCGAGACCGAGACCAAGACCGAGACCAAGGTAACGAGACTCTCGGTCTCGGTCTCGGTCTCGAAAAATATTTTTATTTGTTGAATTTTCAAAACTTATTTTTCTGAAAAAATCAAATTTTTTTGTATGTTATTGGCAAATTTATGCCAATGGGGTCCAATGAACCAAAAAATTGAAAAATCGTGCAAATCAGGGTATAACGCTTGTTTATTTTAAATTGGGCTGTTTCTTTTTTAAGATTCTAGAAGAAATGTTATACTGTTATGTACATAATATGTAATTATGTAAATAACTTATTTTTTGAGCCATTTCCAAGCAATAAACAGCTATAAGTTTTCACATTTTTCGTAATATCTACAAGGTAATAAAACATCACGTATCCATTAAAACAACTGGACATCTGCTTCTGGCACAACCGTGTCAGATTAGTATATTAAAAGATGAATGGCCACCTTTGACCATATCCCCAGCCATATCCACTTATACAGTATATACCGTATACCTATACAGTGTCCCAAGATTAGTGGACGAAGGATTAGCCCTGTAGTTATTGATCAAAAATACCTTAAATTTTTTTTATAAACATATATCGGGAAACGACCTCTACGGGAGCTAAGGCCTCTTAAAGGTGGGCCCTTAAAGATGTTTTTGAGGTGAAAACTTCTTTAGGCGCGTTTTGCGTTATATTTTTTTGTGGGGGTTGAATGAGACCGAGTCGTCACGCATCACGCGTCATGCTCGGATATGTAACGTAACGCTCCTTTTACTGGCATGTTCCCGTATAGGTAGAGGGATGTAGCCAGGGTAAAAAGAAGATCCTGGACGAAAACGGGACCCCGTACCTCCCCCCGTTTGGCCAGGAGAGGGGGGAGAAGGAAAAAATTTAAATAATTAATTTCGGGAGAACGGGAAGAGGTACGGGGTGGAAATTTTTTATGATAGGTGCGTCCTATGGGGGGTCACCTTAGGCCATACGGGGGGACCGGCGCTCTAATTTAAGGGGGAATTTTGGGGGGAAAACCGTTTTTCGCCCTCTCTGCAACGAAGGCTCGGATCGAAACGATGACCCCGCTTATTAAGTTTTCACTTCTGTCGTGCGGTCTTAAGCACACACCAAATTTTTTTTCTAAGTATTTCCAAAATTGTGTAAAATAAAGTTTTAAAATTTTGGAATTCCCCTAAGTAAACTAAGTTTAATATTTAGAATTCGGAAATGGAATAAGAAATAGAAAATTTTAGTAGGTGCTTAATATTTTGGGAGTGAATCTAAAAAAAAATAAAATTTTGAAAATTTCAATATTTTTACGTAAAAAAGTGCCACTTATTTCGTATCATTAGGACGCAGGGTTTTGAGAAAAACGGATTATAAATGTATTCCGACTGCCAAAAACGGGTGCAAATTGAATGCTATGGTTTATCAAATTTTGAAAATCTGTCATAACTTTTTTCTGGAACAAGTGTTTCTACTATTTTATAATAATATGAAGTTTTGTAACGTCAAAAGGAATTTTGGGGGAATATCAAAAATTATAACCTTCGTTCTACACCCGTTTTTGGCAGTCAGTATACTTTAAAATCCGTTTTTCTCAAAAACGCTGCGTCCTAGCGAAACAAACTAAGAGGCATTAAAATTTTCAAAATTTGAAGAAGATATATATAAAAAGTTAGCCCAAAAAAAAGTTAATTTTTAGATTCACCCCCTAAAATGTTCGCACCTGACTAAAATTTTTTATTTTTAATTCCATTTTTAAATTCAGAATATTAAAGTTAGTAGAATCCCAAAATTTTAAAACTCTATTTTACACCGGCCCATTTTTAAGAGGCTCTAGCTCCCTTTCCGATATACAGGTTGTTTTATTAAGGGTGGCCACCGGCCATATCTCGCACTCTACTGAATGCAGAAATTCAGAAAAAAAATTCTTGTTACTAAAATGGCCAAGAGAAAATCCTGGAAATTAATTTTAAGCTTCACATTCCACCGCAAGGGGGCGCAATCACTAGGGTTAATCATAAAATTCAAGATTTTTCCGAAAGTTTTCATATTAAGCTATAACTTTAATAACATCATTAGGTAGCCTGAACAATTCGGCGTAAGTTCTCTCTTAGGCTAATCGGCGTAACGATTTTAATAAGAGTGGGGGAAGCTCCTGAATGCCTATTTATTTCAATCGCTGTATCTTTTAAACGACTTATCCGATGTTGCTAAACTCAAGCTTGTTTGAAAGAGAAATGAAGGTGTTTTCAAATATCGTATCCATTGGAGCTCGATAGTTTCGAATAAAATTGCTAGAGGACGCAATTTGCAATAACAACAGTTTTTTTGATTTTGTCACGAAAATTTAAATCATACGGTATAATTTTGATATCATAATCGAAAAGTGGATTAAATTTGTAAGGAAAAACGTTAAAACCGTACGTGGATATCTTCATCCGTTTCAGAGTTATTGCCAAAAGAATACTTTTTAACACTTTAATTTGAAAAAATGGTTGTTTCCCTGGTTCCGTGGTCAAGTATTCCATGGAATTTTTTGTTTAATTTTATAGTTGTGTAAGTTTGTCGGTTAAGCGGCACAGAACTGCTTTAGAATTAAAAACACCCCGTAGAAAACTTTAATTAGGCATGATTCTGATGCTGACACTGTTTTAAAAAGTAAATCTAGATAACCGTAAAAGAAATTTTGACGTTGAGTAAAATTCTTCTTTCATTCTTTTTGAATTTCTTGTAACTTGTTTTCAAAATTTGTGCTACATCTTTCAAAAATGGCTTACACTAATGCCGATGCTTCCGATATGCTCGCCGTATATTATCAGTGTTTCGAAAATGCTCCTATTGCAACACGTGGATATACTGCCAGATATCCTGAACGAAGGCAGGTAGAAGAGTATTTCGATGACTAACAGTACGTTTAATGGAAACGAATGCTAGAAGACGTCCGGTAAGGAATGAAGATAACATTATAAACGTTCTTGCATTACGTGGAAGCGAATCCGAATTTAAGCACAAGGGAAATTTCCTTAGACCTAGGAATAAGTCACTCTTCAGTGTTCCGAATTTTAAAAAACTTTAAACTACATCCTTACCATGTGGTTTTGCACCAAGCTCTATCAGAAGATGATTATGACAGGCGGCTCGACTATTGACATTGGTTAAGAGAGATCTGTAACGAAAATCCTCAATTCCTCTCCTTGGTTTTATGAACTGACGAAGCCACTTTACTAGTTGTGGCAGAGTTAATTTGCACAATATGCACTATTGGTGGCAAACTATCCACATTGGATGCGCGAAGTGGATCACCAAAACAGGTGGAGTGTAAACGTGTGGTGCGGTGTTTTAGGGCACAGAATTATCGGACCGTTTATTTTTGATGATTATATGGTGAGTCATATTCAAACTTTTTAGAAAATGACTTACCTATCCTTTTGGAAGATGTTCCATATGACTTAAGATAGACCATGTGGTATCAACATGACGGACGCCCTGCACACTATTCGGTAAGGGTCCGTGATTTTTTAAGTGTTAGTTACCCGGATCGCTGGATTGGGAGGAGTAGTTTGTTTCCGTGGCCCCCTAGATCGCCGGATTTAACTGTGTTAGATTTTTACTTGTGGGAGCCGAATAAAAGACATTCAATCAATCAGTAATCATTTATTTATCACATTTAACAATAGTATTATGTCCTACTTCATAGTTCATTCTGTATTACTTATATTTACAGTTCGTGCTTTTGGCACTGGCTCTTGCCTGGAGCATCTCAAAGCCGCACAGCCTGCAAATAATAATCCCTTCGTACGGAAGGGGGCTCGGTGGAAGCCACCCTCAAACTATGGTTCCTAACCAGCCTGTTTTACTAACAATACTTGGGATTCAATCCCTTCAATGGCATTTTAGTGCCTCTCGATTATGCATCGTGTGTTACTGAACACTGGGATTTCTGTGGGCCAGATTTGTGGGTAGAAAACGTGGAGAAAAATACGCAAAAACTCCACTTCACGGTTCTTTGGTTTATCTAGACGTATATACAACACAAATACACTTAAAATTATGTAGTGGACGGTACATTGTATCATGTACTGTCCTTGTGAGGGAGGAGTAGCAATGGAATCAAGGTAGGGCAAGGCATCGCAAGCCATAATTCCACGCAGGGAGTCAAGGAGCCCAGGTCTCTGTCGCGTCCTTCGAATGACTATGAACCTGAGTCGACTAACGCATCTCGTCTTATGCATCTATATTTATGTGTGCTATGTATTCATATTTTTACCAGGATTACATAATATATACAGTATTTACAGAGTAAAGCTTTACAAATTTATGTTGCCAGGGATAAGCCTGCCTTAGACAGACATCAATGGTTAAACGTAAACGGTAACGACAAATTGATTCGCTTGCAACGAAGGAAGTTTTTGCAGGATACAGCTTTTGCATTTAGGTGTTATTTATATCTCAAGGGGGTCTACGTTCCAGATAAAATAAGGTTGTTTTACCGTGAATTGGGCCGTGAGATACATGGTGATCAGGGTCGTATCGGGAGTCAGCCATATGCGCTGTCTCCGGCGAGCCACGAATTCCGGTATCATAAAACCTGCACGCTAGACGGTCCATGAATTCGCGCACGTATTCTATGCCCGCCCAGTTATGCAGGTCTCGAATCCTGGTCCGTATGCCCGCGGAAAACACGGCCCTCAGGTGCCGGTTTTGCATTACCTGAATTGACTTTAGGTGACTTTCAGCCACAGAGCACCACACTGGCGCGCCGTACAAGAGAGTCGGTCTTGTAATGGCCTTATATAGTATGAGCTTGTTCGTAGGGCTAAGAACTGATCTATGTTTAATCAACATTCCTAGTTTGTTGATTACCGTCATGTTCCTAGTCCTCACGTGTGCTACATGGTTGTGGAACCTAAGTCCCCTGTCTAGTACGATCCCGAGATATTTTACCTGATCCTTGGCTACTATATCGGTATCTCCTATTCTTAGAGGAAGTACTTCGGGTCTGGATCTCTTACGCGAAAAGATACCCAGTTCGGTTTTCCCGGCGTTGAGTCTAATTTTCCATTTTTCGTAGTAGCCAAGGACCAGCTCCATGTGTCGACTCAGGTTGTCGACTGCGGCCTGTGCATGAGGGGCGCTAGTGTGTAGAACGGTATCGTCTGCGTAGAAGGCCGCAGACGAATCTGGGTGGGATGGAAAATCAGCTATATAATAGCTGAATAGTTGCGGCGATAGTACTGTTCCCTGCGGCACTCCAGTTTCGACCGGTCGTGTGGACGAGATCGCGTTGCAGACTTTCACCGAGAACGTACGTCCGGCAAGGTATGACCCGACGAGCGCTACTAGATAGAGTGGGTACTCATACTCAACGAAGAGTTTGTATAGCAGGCCGTAGTGCCACACCCTGTCGAACGCCCTTTCTATGTCAAGGAGAAGCAGGGCTGTGCAATGCCTTTGGTTAAAGCTGTCATAGATACCCTGTACGATCTTCGCAGCGAGCATACTTGTGCTATGTCCGCTGCGAAAACCGAACTGCTCCCTAGGGAGTATGTCCAGCTTTATGGCCGCCCCGCTAAGCCTTGGCAACAAGAGCTTCTCGGTGACTTTGCTGAGTGTACTTAGGAGTGAGATGGGTCTATATGATCCCGTAAGAGACGGATCTTTCCCCGCTTTGTGGAACAGTACTATGCTTGCTTTCTTCCAGGAAGACGGGAAGTACTGCAAGCGAATTATGGCATTGACGATATGCATAAATTGTATAATGGTTTTTCTGGGAAGGTTTTTCAGGAGCAGGTAAGGTATATTATCAAGTCCCGGGGCCTTCTTCTTCGGTAGGTGGCTTAGGACCTTGCTTATCTCATTGGGGGTGACCAGAAGCTTCTGGAGTACCGGTGGGGGGATCGAGTAAGCGCGGCCACTGAACAGATGGACTCGCTGCGTGATTTCCCTGTGCAATGGCGTAAAGTCCGGCGCATATCTGTGGATCTCCTCAAGCGAGTCTGCAAATGCCTCGGCCTTCCCCTGGTCATCCAGAATATCTTGTCCTCGGTGCTTCAGCACCGGGTATTGAGGGGGGTACTGCGGACTCGCCTGGCGAGCTTCCACAGTGAGCCGTCACTCGTGCCTAGGTCATTCACATAGCTCATCCACTTCGCACTTTTGTGCTCTCTTATGAGCCATTTAATCTGGTCATTGATCACGCTCACTCGACGCCTCTCGTTCTCATTCCTGCTTCTTTGCCACCTACGTCTCAAACGGTTCCGGAAATTGATAAGATTAAGGATCTCATCAGGAAGAGTTTTCACGAATGGCCTCTTCCTGACTACCGGACATATTGCGTCAAGTACGCGCTGTATGTTGGATGTTAGGGTGTTAACTTCAGTCTCAAGCTCCTGGATCGTGTCGATTTGGCCAGGGATGACCGTGACCTCGTTCAACCTCTCCCGGTACATCCTCCAGTCAGAATTATTGTACGAGACAAATGTCTCGTAGGCTACCGGCCGCCTGTCTAGCCTTAATGCCGGCAGGCTAATTCCGACTGGAAGATGGTCCGAGTTAAGGTCACTAATCACTTTCAGCGCGTCTAGTCTGTTCATCCCCCGGGAAATCGCTATGTCCAGGTATGAGGGTCTGAAATTTCCACCATAAGAATAATATGTCGGGGCGTTTGGGCGATGATATCGGATGTCCAGATTATTGTCTATTATACCGTGTAACACACGGCCTTTGGGTGTTGTCCTGTTATCGCCAAATGCAGTGTGGTGTACATTAAAGTCACCGATAAGCAGCGACTTGCGTCCCGGTTCTAAAAAAGCGAAGAAATCACGCTCGAGAAGGCGTCGGTTCGGAGGAGCGTATTCCTCCCCAATACACAGGCCACCGTCTAGTTCGAGGGCTACATATTCTATTGCGGTATTAAGATCTGCACGTCTCTTGTATGCCACTGACTTGTGTATTAGGCAGGCAACTCCTCCTCCCCTTCCACCAGGCCGATCGGATCGTTCTATCCGGTAACCCCTGCATTTAAAAACAAATTCTTGGCTTAGGCGCGTTTCGTTTAAGAAAATAATCTGGGGACAGGATTTATACAAAAAATTGCGGAATTCGCCAAGCTTTTACTTGATTCCATTGCAATTCCATGATATTATATCGTACATAATAAAAACAATGAGTATATACAGTTAAACAATATGTACATATTATATATTGTATTTTTGGTACTCCACTGTAAAAAAAATTAATGGAAGTTTGCATTAGGAGCTGTTTGTCGCCGTGGCACGCCTTGAGCATCGAGACGTACTCATCCAGGGCGAAAAACAGCTCTTCTAGGTTGATAAGTGAATTCATTTAATTAATTATATTTGCTAATCGAGAGACACTAAATGCAATGTTGTCAGAGTTAGTTGCAGACTGGCTACTTACCCTCTTCTGCTGTGGATTGATGTTGTCCGCGTTTGCAGTCTGCGCGGCCCGAGTCCCTATTGTGTTAGGGAAGTCCCTGTCATAGTTTTGTTTCTATCAGGCGGAGGTTGTTGAGGGCCTGTCTTGATATTTGTACCCCGGCCTCCTTGTTCGCCGTCCTGCCGCCGCCAGGCCGGCTTGGCGGGCAGGGGAGCAGGGCCGTATTTCCTTCTCTGCTGTTGGGGCTGTTTCTGGTTGTTGGCTTGTATTTGGTTTACTTTATACAAGTAAACAGGGCAATCTTGGCTGATTGCCCTGTGATCTCCGCCGCAGTTGGCGCATCTGATGATTGCCTCCGGGGTGCAGGAGGTAATCTCATGCGGCCCGGCACACCTACTGCATTTGACTGCTTTTTTGCAGTAGGTGTACGAATGGCCATGAGTCTGGCAGCGTTTACACTGCATAATTACCCTGTCACTCCTGCGGTGTTCCCAAGTCACTCTAATACTCATTAGAGTGCGGACTTTCTGCTGTAGTCTCTTGAGGGTTATGGTTGATGGCACTACGACCAGATAAAGTGGGTCCCGTGTTTTCTTCATCAAGAAAATGGATTTGATGTCAATATTATAGGCGTCTGTGAGTTCTTCCTTAATTTCAGAGAGTGAGATGTCCCCATCAAGTCCACGGAGTACATAAGCTCTAGTTTTGCTCTGTCGGTCAGCATAGGAGTGGTATTGCAACTCGCTGTCGTCAAATGCTTTTTTGACCGCTAACCAATCTCTCTCCGTTTCCGTATATATCACTGTGGAGTTGCGAGTATATTTTACATTGTATTTTGTAATACGAATTGTTTTGAAGTCCTCTAGTAATGTCTTATGGCTCTTGAATTTGCCCTGCAGAACAATTGGTGGGGGGGGAGGCGGAGGTTTTGCCTTTGGCGGCGCTTTTTTCCTCTGCGTGCGCTCAGAGGCTTTTTTGACGGGTTTTCTTGCACTATTGGAGTTGCCGGAGTATTTGCTTGAGGCATCGTCATCAAGGTCACTTAGAGGTTCATAGGTGTTTTTCAAGGGAATGGGGGGAGGGCCCTCTATATCTAGCTGTACATGTTTTACATTATTTTGTAAATGCAGAGTTTTACAGGGCACTTTAAATATAAGATTTTCTCCTTCCTTTGCCGGGTGTGTAGAAGTTTGGGGCGGATCTACCGCTTCACAATCGCTGGCAAAGCCCCCCATAGAGGTTGGCGCCAGGGTTTTTTGCAGCGTTTTTTGCGTGGTTTCTTTGACTGATGGTTCAATTTCCATCTCGACTGAATGAGGCGGTGTATCTTCTCTCGAGAGCCTCTTTCTCTTAGGCAGGTTCTCTCTACCTGTATCTATTTTGGGCTTGACCTCAGCCCTTTTTGTTGTCATGTAGCCATGTTTCGCCTTTAAATGGTCTGTGGCCTCCCCAAGGGCATTGTTAATCTCTCTACTAGGCTTGTTCATAGAAGTTAGAGGGTCTACATGGCTGTCGCACTCTTTGCATTTATTTTTGTTTGCCATTAGGAGCTGTCTTACTCTTCTAACCTTGGTTAGAATACGTTCTTGAAATTTTCCGTCTCTTATATCAACGGATTTAAACGAGACGTTGCTGTCCTCGTCGGACTCCTCCATTGCTATACAAGTCGGGGCTCCGTCCCCGATTTCGGTAAATAATTGTGCTATATATTAAATATATGTACACAAACTAAAGTTATAAGGTGCAAAACCACAGGTACGTATCGCGTAAAAACGAGGAATTTGAAACACGCTTGGTCTTTTTTCCTGCGGCCAAAAACAGTCTACTACCTAGAACGGCTAGGAATAGAATCCAATAAAAGACATTGTTTATAAAACGCGACCAACCACACGGGACGACATGACTGGGCGAATTGTGTTAATACTATTGTTATTGTTGTTTTGTTATGGCCCGTTGGCCTTTAAACAGGCTCCAAATTTTATATTATACGTTATTCGGACTAGTCCTAAGCCTAGATAAAGTGTGAAGGGAGGCACGGAATATGACAAATGAAAACTAATTGTTACTAACCCTATCAAAAAGCTACGAAACTATAAAACAACCATTTTTTCAAATTAAAGTGGTAAAAAGTATTCTTTTGGCAATAACTCTGAAACGGATGAAGATATCGAAGTGCGGTTTTAACGCTTTTTCTTACAAATTTAATCTACTTTTCGACTATGATATCAAAATTATATCGTATGATTTAAATTTTTGCGACAAAAACAAAAAAAAAACGGTTGTTATTGCAAATTACGCCCTCTGGCAATTTTATTCGAAACTATCGGGTTCCAACGGATACGATATTTGAAAACACTTACATTTCTCTTTCAAACAAGCTTGACTTTGCTAAAAACGGATAAGTCGTTTAAAAGATACAGCGATTTAAATAATTAGACATTCAGGGGCTTCCCCCACTCTTATTAAAATCGGTACGCCAATGAGCCTGAGAGAAAAATTAAGCGGAATTTTTCAGGCTTTCTAATGATGTTATTAAAGTTATAGCTTAATATGAAAATTTTCGGAGAAATCTTGAATTTTATGATTCACCCTATTAATTGCGCCTCCTTGCGGTGGAATGTGAAGCTTAAAATTAATTTCCAGGATTTTCTCTTGGCCATTTTAGTAATAATTTTTTTTTCTGAAATTCTATACCCAGTAGTTTCCGAGATATGGCCGGTGGCCACCCTTAATGAAACACCCTGTATATTTATAAGAAAAATTGTAGATATTTTTGACCGATAAATACATGGTTGATGTTTCGTCCACTAATTTCGCGACACCCGACGGTATACAGTTAAATTGTAAGAGTTCTCAAAATAAATTTTTCCATATAATACAGAATGTTTGAAAATAACATCACTACGCTACAACTGATAAGAAATGTAAAAAATAATAAGAAAAAGCGTTGACTTTGACAGCAAAATTGACATAAATCGGTAGTGTTTATGTGTACATACTTAAAAATCCCCATCACTTGTATACCTACCTACATTAGAGGTAAGCATTTTTATATCAAAACAACAATTTAGAAACTAACATGAAATATTATAAAATATTAGTAGGTACCTATTTAAGTTAACTATTGTTATCCAAACAACTGTTGCAAACAAAAAATTTAAAATTATTTAAGAAATTTATCCCTAATATCACATCTACAACAAGAACTGATACACAAAAGACACTGTTTCTTTTAACTTAACATTCCGAAGTAACGTTTGTGTTATTAACGAAATAAAACACTAAATTATTTGCTCAAACCGAGAACGAGACCAAACCGAGACAAGACCGAGACCGAGACCGAGACCAAGGTAGTCTCGGTCTCGGTCTCGAGCTTCGAGACCCCAGACCGAGTCCGAGACTAAATTTTTTCTTCGAGACCAAGACCGAGACTTGCCAGGTCTCGGTCTCGGTCTCGGTCTCGCGAACCCCTAAGCAATAGTACAAAAAAAGATAAATGAATGTAATTAAGAGATTGTTTCTAGTCTGATACAGATAATATTCATTCCATATTGATAAAAGAGTACAAGTATGATCTATACAATGAACAAAAAGCACTAAAATAAACTTTAATGAAAAATCATACTGAACAAATTTGACAAATAAATGGTCTGAATGATCTTCCAATATTATTATCAAATAGAAAGCATAACCCTTCCTGAATTTTCATAACTCAAGAGAAAAGTTCAAGTACGGACCACATAATGAACAAAAACACCAAAATATACGTTAATAAAAACATCGTACTAAACGAATTTGGCAAATAAATGGTCCGAACGACCTTCCAATATTAATATCAAATAGATAGCATGCCTCTACCTTTATTTTAATAATTCAAGAATAAAGTTCAATAAGGTAAACAACAATGAACGAAAATATGCGAAAATATATAATCTGCATTAAATGACGCGATCTGATGGCTTCCCTTAGTGACTGGAACCCTACTGCCAAACTGCATTACCTAACCATTAACAGCCGAATTTCCCGGTTTAGTGTCTAATTAATAGTAGAAATAAACTACCCACACGAATCACTAGAAGTAAATTGCAAAATTAATTATTAAAATTAAAGATGAAAATAATAATTCCCCATTGCATCAATTCTAACTTCGGTAACAGAATAAACTCCATGAAATTAGCAGTTTTAGCATTAATTGCAACTTATTGCCGTAGACAATAGATGCCTTTGATAAAGCAACATAGAAATCAATGGTTATATTTTACATTCGCTGCTAAACCGCTACGGAAAGGTCAAATAAATCAAACTACTAAATTATCGAGAATCTACATTACATTTCGTCGGAAATAAAATAAAAACGATTAATTAGGCTAATCGCAAGACCCCGTTAATAAATAATATGACTATTCCGTTCAAGTATAAAAGCCCAAAAGCCTTAATCAATCTCTGATTACTATGGCGTCATGACGACTAATTAAGCTAATGAATCGAGTCCGATATGAATGAAAACGGTTAATTCAATGATTATTAAATAATAAACTAGGCCATCCGAATAATAAAAAAAAATCAACCCTGATTAATCTCTAATTGGGATGACGTCACGCCGATCAATTAAGCTATTAAATCGAGTCCGATATGAATGAAAAGCGAAATAATACAACCATGCAATTAATAAAGGCACGAGAAACGCAATATATATGCAATTAATAAATAAAAATTACCTCCTTAACAAGAGGGCGGACTACGCGACACAAAACGCCAAGTACCTCAATGGCGGCCGACACTAGACAGAGCCAATTCCAATATCCTCGCCTAGCGAGTTATTCCTGCATCTACGGCACTAAAACTAACGAAAACGAATCGAAATGGCCGATGCGGAAATTTTTATGTTGTCTGTCGATGAAATCCAACTAGGATCTCTGGGCTTAAATCAGATTAAAATAAATCGACTAGACAACCAAAAAGCTTGACTAGAAAAGGACCCGTACCTACAGAGCCAAACCAGGCGTCGTCTCACGCTTCACAAGGTGAAATCAGCATGCAGGAAATTACATCGCGACATTTCTCGACGCACCAATGAAACGAATCCCTTAAGGTCACGCGAGAAAGATATAAAATCGAATTTCGTACTACGAGCGGAAGCAGGGGTAGTACCAGGGGCGTACTAGAAATCCCCTTATAGTTATTGACCATAACGGAATGTCACAAGAGAATACTTGATATATATTATCCCCTAAATTGAGGACGTAAAAGTAGATTAAGGTTCTTCTGTCACGACGAAAAAAACCTATTCTTGGACAAAATAAAATGTTTAAGTGCAACAGAATACAGTGTTCAGAGTCCTTCAGATTCTAATGTTTACATTTCGTATCTATACCTGTCCACAAGAAACTGCTGGAAAATTATGCAAAAACCGGTCTATGGTTATAAAATATTTCCATGTTGATAATGTAGTAAATACATTGACTAAGGCCACTAAGAAATTACGTATGTAATAGCAAGGTTTTACATCCTTCTGCGCAGACATTGGCGCCACTGATTTTAAATATTTCAGAATATTCGTGACGTTAAAAATGGGATTACTACCGACATACAAAATATGAATCGTATACAACAAGAGTTAGAAAATATTCAAGATTCCCGAATAACCAGTCATGATAATCTATGCAAAGAAGGTATTAAAGAAGTCAAGAAAAATTGGAAAACATTTATTAAACAAGTAATGGACACTTTATAAAATGATATTGTTGGTTTTTATCCTGCTGTTAAAATATTTCTACACAATTTGGAGGGTTCATAGTGGCAGTGCTGGTCCTTTAATGTTAGGGCTTTATACCTCTTTAAAATGTAAGGGTGTAGATACTCGAAACCGAAAATACACATCCAGAAATGAAAAGAAAATTGGCGTCCAACCAACTTCTGTTTCAAGTGCTGGGTCAACGCAAAACTTAAGCTCCTTATTCACTAAAAGCATGTGTTGAAGAATATATTGGTTTGGGAGTTAATAAATTTAAAAAATAATGCAGCGTTTGTGAAAAAATCCGTTTATTTATATTGCATTATTTCAACAACCCATACATTCTATAAATGGTATGGGTTGTTCATTTGGTTCTATGATATCATTGTTTTAGTAAAAAAACAAGGAAACTATTAATATTTTCCCTTTCCGTCGAATAGTAAACATCAGATTTAATTTCTAATTATAACCACTTTTGTACAGGTACATAAAGTATCAACGTCTAGTTTATGAGCAACTAACGCCTCACGACGATGAGCACGAATCTAGTCAACTGTCAGTTACGTCGGCAAAAAAATGAATATGCGAACGGGTCTTTTTTTTATCACACATAGTGTCACTTATATTTAGTACAATACATTTTATTAAATTAAGATTATAAAGCAGGACCATTTATGTTCAAATCCATCCGTGCTCTCCTATTTGATTTTCACTGCTTTCACGTAGAGTTCGTCGGTTTCCAAAAAAAATTGGCCGTTTTGGATAATTAGCGGACATTTCGTCTTAGAGCTCAACTCGATTCTGTAGTTGGTGAGGATTCGGATTAGACCGATAGCGGACTGCATCAGTCCGAAACGACGTCCTAAAAAATATGAAATATATTTAGAGATTTATTCCAAACTTAACATCATGTATCGATGTTTTATGTCTAAGAATGCTTTCAGTAAATTTCTATACAATGTGCTTAAATATCCAATTCAGATTCAAAATGTTCCCTGTATTTCACAAGAGATTTAAAATTATGCGCAGGGTTAGCATTCATATTTAAATGGAAATAAAATAAATTCAAAAATAAGTTTTTATTAATCTTAGCATGGTCCAGGATTCGAACCCGAGGAACTCCGCACCCGGAAGACAGCTAGACAGGTAGTTTATGCCCCTTATCAAAAAAAATACAATAAAGATACCTATCTGTATCGTAAAAATCTCAGTCCTAGTCTTGATCGAGATCTTGACATTACAGGGTTAAAATGTAGCAGATCATACAGGTATTCTAAAAAAAATATCAAAACGTCAAGAGCTAATTGAAAATGTGTGGCGCCAAAAACTAACTGTTTTTAAGAATTTTAAATAGAAAATTAATTCAGAGGTTTTACTGAACTAACTGTAAGGGATAGAAAAATTTAAAAAAAAATGCGAAAGTTGCAGTTACTTAACTGTAAGAATATCTCTTTAAAGAAATAAATTTACAATGATCGCAATGTTATATAAAGGAGCAACATGATTGATTTATTAAAATGATAGACATCTTTCCCCGATTTCAAAAATACATAGGTTGTCTGTATTTGTATCAGGTTTTAGCGTTTTAATAAAAAAACATACGAGGTGCTCAGTCAAAAAAATTAAAATTACTTGCTTATCTTAAAATTACGATCGACATTATTAATTGTTTTTGGTGGTGTAATAAAAACCATACTTTTTTATATTTAAGGGTTTTTCAATTTCTTATAGATTTTGTTCTATAGATAAGGATCTAAACGTCTTTTTTTTAAATGTTTATATCTCGAAAATCAATAATATTAGACCCCAAGTGTGAGTTGTCAAAAATGTTAGAATTTCACGTAGTTACCAAGAATGTGATAATAAGCACTCGCTTTATATATTCAACCGATATTTTTTCTGACAGTATTCTTAAATCCTTACAATTTTTATATTCAGTGTTTTCCTATGCCTCATAGTTCTAATTTTAGATAAGTGTCTAATGCCAACTTTAGATAGCCGTATAACATCTACTAATTATATTTTACCATCGTCTCATAAATAGGTAAAGTGTAGTATGTCTCTATCCGTGCTAAACTGGTAGCTCCGCTGCCCCTTCCACCGCTAGCCATCATCGAATCAGTTTTTCTATTCGTGCGTTAAAGGTCACATCGTCCGGTCGGTCCGCAATGCCGACAAATTATCGGAAACGAAGTCGTTCTCGGTCGCACCCCCGTTCTAGGGATAGAGCTAAGAAGCAGATAGGTGTCCCAAATGTCGACATGGAAGTTTGCAATCCCAATCTCCTAATTCGAAAAGTTCTTTCGAAAAATAATTTGAAAGTTTTAAAATAACGGCTAGAATCATTGGAAAGTGGCGAGGGCAAGGCCAAGCGACAGTGTAGGAGTGCGAAGCCGCCGTCGGACGACTACGAGTCAGAAAAAGACGGAAGTATTTGTGGCTTGCCAGACGCCACTGATAATAATTCGGCGTAGACATCATTTTCGGTCTCGGTTTCGGGTGAGTAATAATATTTTATGACTGCTTCCTAGATAACACAATTACCATAAGCCGGTAGTAAATTATTATGACTACAGGGTACATTTTGAATCTGAAATCATTGAATAAATATATACCTATTTCGCACTTCAAATTAGAAGATCAAAGATGCATATTTTCTTATCCCATTTGTTAGTAAATATTT
The DNA here is from genome assembly GCA_016904865.1 of Pissodes strobi. NCBI lineage: Eukaryota > Metazoa > Arthropoda > Insecta > Coleoptera > Curculionidae > Pissodes > Pissodes strobi. The sequence continues at coordinate 6,312 of MU192845.1, read as the reverse complement.
AGAAAAATATTAACAAAAAAAAATAATAATCATACGAAATTTAACTCCTGAGAACCGTTTTATTAGCCAAAAATAAACAACAACTTCGACGTAGCGTATTCGAAGAAAACTGACTAAGTCGTTCCTTTCTTTTTATTCGTGTTTTTGTTTCCTGCCGATATCTTGAGACTGCTGAATTGCCGTAGTCGAGTCGTCGTTGCTTACACATTATTTAGAGAGCACAGCGTCGCGTCCGGTTAGTTCTTCGTCGAGGTAACATCGCGTTGTGTAGCGGCTCCTTTTCGACGCCATATTGGGCGACGCGTGGCAACCGTTCAAGGACCGATTAGTCTCCCCAAGGAAGAAGCGGACGTCCCAGCCAGCCAGCGTCGTCTGTGCCACTTCAGTGTATAAGTGTTTGTCTATAGCCAGAGGAAATACCCAGTGTGGGGCTTCTGTCTGTGCCGTTGGAAAAAGTTGGTGGTCGAGACATGGTCCAGAGCTAGACAAGGTCTCGGTCACGCCGCAATAGGCCTATCGATCCAACAAGGGTGTAACCTATCTGGGAGGGTCGCCCCAGCTCTAGCTAGGCAAGGACGGGGGCTGTACTTGCAAATTGCCTCGAAGCAGCGCTAAACTGTCCCCTTCTTGAAGGGGGTTACATACCTTTACCGTTAGAGAGCACAGAAAATATTTAAGATTCCTTTTTAACGGCACATTATATGAGTATAATGTAATGCCTTTCGGACTAAATATTGCTCCGTTCATTTTTACAAAATTGATGAAACCTCTACTGTAATATTTTCAACACAAAGGACATTTTTCAGTTTTGTATTTAGATGTTTTTTTTTGCTACTGGGCAGATCTTTTAAAGAATATATTGAAAATGTAACGATAACGGTAAGACTACTGGAATATCTAGGTTTTGTCATCACGTTTGACAAGTGCAGACTTGTGCCAAATCAGCAAATCCAATATTTGGGTTTCATCTATGTATCTTGTAATAAGTATGACTGTTTCATTACCTGCTGACAAACAAAATAAAATTTCGGAGCTTATTCAAAACTGTTCACGGGTTAGGAAGCATAAAATTAGAGATTATGCCAAGTCATAGGCACCTTAGTTTTAATTTGTCGAGCTGTTAAATATGGTTGTCTACAAAGTTTTCGAGAGGGCCAAATTTCTAGCATTAAAATAAACAAAAGGCAAATGTAATAAATTCATGTATTTACCGAATTACTTGTTACCATATTTTATATGGTGGCGAAACGTTTTGCCAGTAGCTCAATAATGCTCTTAGTAGAATTGAATTACATACTAAAGAAACTAGCGGATTTACAAACCTCGTGTCTTATATCGATAACTTTAATAAAAGCTTGCAAATTTAAATAAATTCTGACAATAATGCAACTACATCCAATGCAAACTTAGATCAAATGTTCACAGCTGTTCAACCCGACCTAGACCCCAGATCAATGAACCGGTAGCTGACGATAACAAAACTGTTCATACTAACGACGAGCAAGATCCAATAGTAGCGCTCACTCAGGCAGGATTACCCAGACGACGCATGAAATGGACACCGTTCATGAATGAACGTATCTATTTTAGGGTAACACAGTTAGAACGAGAGACCGTCGGCTATCGACAAGGATTGCATACTGAATTCTGCAGGGATTATCCAAAGCTGCCTGTAACAGAGCAGAGAGTGGCAGATCAATATCGTGCTATCATCAGAAACAATCTCATCCCAGCTGCGAGACTTAACATCATGAAACAAGAGGTAGAACGCCAACTGCTAAACCTGCACAACAACGAAGATGATGAGGATCATGATGATGATGATGAGAATGAGAATCACGATAATAACGAGAATGGTGACCAGGACGAAGACGCTGGACATGTGGCTGGGACGCCTGAAGCAACAGAGCAACATCTGAATGGTGGGGTACATGATTTAAATAGAGATAATGTGGACACCGAAGGATTATCCGAAACACTTCTCTCAGAGATGAGAAAGCTAATTGTGGAGTACAATGGCACTGACCCATTAAGTAGACCATCATTACCTAGGGTGAACCCCTCAAAGAAACTAGGAATCGCCCTTACTATTATGAACAACCGAATTCTGCCAAACTATATCACCCAGGCGAACACGTTGGACCACTTCCATATGTTAATCTACTGCGCTGGAAGGGCCACAAACACCTCATTGGGAAAGAAGATTGAATGCTAGAATTGATGGCATACGAAGAGATATAGGAAGGCTAAAGGAATACATAAATGGAGTGAGGTCACATAGGCTGGAAGGTTGCGTTTGATCAATCATGACTTGATATCGAATATATGCTTGTGATGATCCAGAAAACCAAACACACCAGCAATGTCTTGACACTTAAAAAAAATTATCTGTATTTTCAGGGCGTTTAAAGAGGTACAAATCGAGTAATAAAAGAAAACGAGATAATGTCTTATTCCAACGATCAGAAAAAACATTCTACAGAGCGTTCAATACGAGGGCTAGAGAACCGAACAACAAATTCCCCAGCAGTGACGATGTTGAACAATGGTGGAGAGAACAGTTGGGAACACCGACCCAGTACAACATTGAAACAGGCTGGAGTGCGGGGCAGCGCCGGACCTCCCAGGAATACGACCAAATGTCTGACGAGCCATTTACGGCAGCAGGCGTTACAAACGTCATCAGAGATACCCATAACTGGAAGGCACCTGGCTCCGATGGAATACAGAACTACTAACTGGCTCAAGAAACTACAATGTACCCACGAAAAATTAACAAATTTAATTAATGACTTAATCGCCAATCCTGAAAATATGCCACGCTTTCTATTTCAGGGTGTCACATACCTTCTATCAAAGGACCCGGAAAACACGGAGGATCCATCCAAGTATCGACCAATCACGTGTCTCCCAACGATGTACAAAGTGATAATAACCTGCTTAGCGCACCGACTATATGCCCACTGTCAGCAAAACAAGATCATTGCTGACCAACAGAAAGGATGCGCTTAGGGTTCAAGTTGGTGCAAAGAGCAACTCATAATCGACTCTGTCCTCTGCAACCAGGCGTTTTCCAAGCGTTTTAATCTGTACATGGCTTATGTCACGATGTGTATCGTGGCTTACATCGATTATATAAAGGCTTACGACTCTGTGCCTCATGAGTGGCTACTAAAGATTCTTCAAATATATAAGACTGATGCTAACATTGTTAACTTTTTAAGGCATGCTATGACACCATGGTAAACGAAAATATATCTTAATGAAGCAGGGATTACCACCGAAAACATACCAATAAAAAGAGGTATATTTCAAGGAGACGCCCTCAGCCCGCTATGGTTCTGTATTGCGATGAACCCTCTATCGCACCAGCTGAATTCTACTCCCTATGGATGCAATATCAAAAACAACAATGAGGCAGGAGAGAAAGTCAATCATTTGCTCTATATGGATGACCTAAAACTTATGGGAGCTACCTAAAATCAGCTAGAGCAAATGTTGAAGATTGTAGAACAATTCTCCATGAATATTGGAATGCGGTTTGGACTGGAAAAGTGCCGTACAGTGAACATCGTACGAGGTAAAGTAGGTCCAGGTCACTTTGAACTTAGGAACGGCTAGAACATCGAGGCAATAAAGGGAGATGAATTTTACAAGTACCTCGGAATGAAACAAACAATGCGCATATCACATGGCGCAATGAAGGCTGAATTAACAGAAGAATTTACTAGAAGGATAAATCGTTTGGCAAAAACTCAACTTAACAGCAAAAATCGGTGCAAGGCTATCAATACGTATGCCGTCTCAGTTCTTGGATACTCGTTTGGATTGGTAGTATGGACCTGCACTGACATTGAAAATCTCCAGCGGAAAACAAGAACCTTACTTACAAAGAGCACACAAACACCATCCGAGGAGCGCAGTGGAGTGAATAACCTTGCCAAGACATCTAGGTGGAAGAGGTCTAGCAGATCTACGTAAACAATTGGTTCGGCAAATAAATAATTTGCGCAATTATTTTCACAGGAAAGTAAATTCCTCAGAAGTTCATAGGACAGTTTGTAACGCAGATGACTCTACACCACTGCTTTTAAAAGACCACCAGGTTCAAGACCGCCATCATACCGACCTTGAGAAAATACGAGTGTGGAAGGAAAAGCCCTTACATGGAAGGCATGCGAATGAGGCTACCCAGGGTCACGTCGACAATACAGCGTCGAACTATTGGTTAGTTTCAGGACAAATTTAATGTTCCCCGAAACCGAGGGTTTTCTGCTGGCTATTCAAGATCAAGTGATTCCCACCAGAAACTACCTCAAGTAGGTACATAATTGGAGATGCTTCGGTGGCGGATGATCGATGTCGGTACGGCTGTCAAACCACTGAGACCATCCAGAATATTACAGGAGTATGCCAAACGTTCGCAGCAACAGAATATAAAGTCACGCACGATGCAGTTGCGAAGATGATCCATCAGGAACTAGCAGACAAGTTGTTGCTGCTGCAGACGGAAAAGGTGTGTTACTATAATTACACTCCCGAATCTGTTTTAGAAAGTAACAACTATAATATCTGCTGGGAGCCGCACTGTGCTTACTGACCAGACGGCGACCCACAATAGACCGGACATCATTCTCATAGGTAAGCGAGCCAAGGAAGCCACGCTGATCGACATCCCTATACCCAACAACAACAATTTGCAGGTCAAGAACGCCGAAAAGTTCGCCAAATATCGAGATTTACAAGAGAAAATCCGACAACAATGGGGAATGGAGAGAGTAAGAACGGTGCCAATCATTGTGTCATCAACAGGACTCATTCCAAAGAACCTGTTAATAAACATCAAGGAACTCAAATTGAGCGAACATCTCTTCAAATTGATGCAGAAAGCAGTACTTCTCGCAACAGCCCGTACCGTCCGAAAATTTGTGGGAAATCCGTAGATGCCACCAAGAACCCGATAACATGGAAAGGGTTCCCTCAGAGCTTAAGCGAATGCCGTAAGGCTAAATCTTAATAATAATAATAATAATAATAATAATAATAATAATAATAATAATA
>MU192844.1:501-26941 GCA_016904865.1 Pissodes strobi | reverse complement strand
AATAAGTATACTATAATATTTATAATGTTTATATTTTATTCGCCTTCAAGCTATTTAAAATACGCGACAATAGGCAACAGTGCGATGTTTACTTGATTTTTAGCCGGGAGGCAGTTTCGTGATTGGTCGCAGGATATATTAAATACACTTTGACCCTAGACCAACACCTAATTTTTTTTACATATTTTAAAATTTCGGCAGCGACTTGCTTTAGCCATTGGCGTGGAAATTGCCGATGCCGAACTGTGTGGTTATTTATATTATTTGGTTTGTAGGGTCTGGTGATATGTAGGTTTTGTCGATTTTGCAAATTCTCTTTTTTCACTAGAAAGGGGGTGTCCTATATAGTAGTTTAAGCCAAAAAGTCGGAAGATCCGCTACATTTGAACCGAAAAAATGCTCTCAAAGTTCGAGTTTTGACACAAATTTTCAGCACCACTTCACAAAAGCACTAGGAAATTTAGACAAAACACATCTGAAAATCAATTGTGGGGTGAAAATATTAACTAGGATACATTTGCGTCGAACGAGAGACCTCCGTTTTGTTCCGGTCCTAATTTAAAGCGACTCATAGCCATAGCCCCATTAAACAAAATTAAATTTTACTTGTAAATGTCCATCCTCCTTTTTACTGTCAACTGTTACAATAGCCAAAACAAAGATTTTTAAGAAGGCACACTGTTGCCAGACGTTTACTGTAGTTTCGTTAGCAAAATTCATTAGAAAAATGGTGCGCTATAAGCGCAACTTATTCACTACCAGCTAGTCATCTTGCGGCATCCTTTGATTTGGGAAAGTCAATAACCAAGTTTTGCAAATTTTAGAAGAGGGTCATGACTTAATATTGTTTTAAACGCCTGGGCATCTGCATAATACTTTTGACAGTTCGTTTAATTTAAAATATGCTTTTTCTACGAGCGTGCGTAAAGTACTCACTTTACGCACTCTCTAAGATTCGTAAAATAGGTTTTTTTAATGTGCAGTGCGTAAAATAACTTTATTAGTGCGTAAAGTAAACCTGATATCTTTTTTTGACATTTAGGGCAATGCGTAAAATAATATATTTTACGCACTAGTGTGTAAAACAATTTATTTTACGCACTAGTGCGTAAAGTAATTTAATAATATTTTTGTTTTTTCATATATTTTTCGGTAAATTTTGTATGCTACTCATGTGTAAAGTACCCTTTTTTATTCATTTTCAATTAAATTTTTTTATCAATATTCCCATTCATGAAAAAAGGTTCAATTTACACACTTGTTGCATAAATAACTATTTTATCGTCTAAAATCCGTTTAAAAACGATTTTAAAACGCACAATTGTATAAAAATCCGAAATTTCCGAACCTCTCAGGGCCATAGCCGAGGCTTCGGACGAATTTGTCATGTATTTTGAAGCGAACATTCATTTTAAATTCAACGTGGAACTGAACCGCTCAGGGCGCAGTGCCCGACACTCCAACTTTCCGATTTCGATAGAGTTGACTAGCTGGTAGTGAATAAGCTGTGCTATAAGAGTCTCTATTTTTTTTTTATTTAGGTAAATGATTTTTTTATTGCAGTAGCACAACCTATATTGCTCGACGAGCGGTGTGTGTGCGAAGATGTTGATTGACACGGTTCTTGAATAGTTAGTTTGGGGAAGAGATTCCTGGGAGCATATTCGCATGTAACAGGCAAGATGTCCATGCGGCAATGCCGATCGTTTCTTCATATGTGACGTGCACGATAGCATTTAGTCAGATGTCGTGACTGTTACATAGAATCAACAAATAAGCCTTCAATTATTTTCACACTTCATGCATGGCCCTCTTCTCGCTTCGCTCGCTACGGGGGCTCAACAAACATAAACTAACCAAGTGCTAACCAAAACTAACCCAAAATAAAAAAAAGTAAAATAAAAATTTTGGGTTTGTTTTGGTTAGCACCTGGTTAGTTTCTATTTGTTGAGCCCCCGTATAGGGAGCGAAGCGAGCGGAGGGCCATGCATGAAGTGTTTAAATAATTGAAGACTTATTTGTTGATTCTATGTAACACTCATGACATCCGACTAAATGCTATCGTGCACGTCGCATATGAAGAAACGTTCGGCATAGTCGAATGGACTTCTTGCTTGTTACATCCGAATATGCGTCCTGGGAGTGAGTTCCACAGTGATGCAGTGCGCCAGACAAAGGAGTTCTTGTAAAGCGATGTTCTAGGTGTTTTCAGTTGTACGACGAACCGGTGCGCTCTTGCCGTATATCGTGACTGTCTGACAGGGGTCGTCAGGGGCGGGATAAGGCGGGCCAAATCCTGGGAACATTTGCCGTAAAAGTATCGGTAAAACAGGGATTTCTCGGTTACATGTTTGCGGTGTTTCAGACTATCCAGATTCCGGGTCAACTCCGGGTCACCGACGAGACGCACAACTTTCTTCTGAACGGAATCCAGTAGCTTTAGGGTGTGCTCTGGCGTGGCACCCCAGATGTGTGAGCAATATTCTAAGCACGGTTTTATTTGCGCTTTGTAAAGCAAGAGCAACTGCTGCGGTGTATACATTTTTTGTTGCGAAATATCGTACCAAGCTTCTGGGAGGCTGATTTTGCGACGTTAGCAACGTGGTCATGTCAGGACATATTGCTGTTGACCGAGACCCCCAGTAGTCCGATTGAATGAAGATGAAGGGATGGTCGATCCTCCCATAATGATATCATTGGCCGCCGTATGGTAAACGTGGCTGCTTGGATAATTGTTCAATGTGCATTTGCATTCATTCATCGGAATAAAAGAGACACCCATTCGATTACACTATTTCTTTGTATGTATATATTCGTCAAATATTTCACTTCATACATGGCCCTCCGCTCGCTCCGGGGGTGTAACCAAACAAACCTAACCCAAACTAACCCAAGACATTCCCAAATGAGGAAAAACTAAAAAATATATGCATTTTCAACTGGCAAATTTTAATTTTTTTCCGGCATGCCTTGGGTTAGTTTGGGTTAGTTTTGTTTGGTTGCGCCCCCGAAGCGAGCGGAGGGTCATGCTTGAAGTGGAATATTAAATATACTTAAATAGTAAACAACACTGTTATTCCCCAAAAGAAAATGTGCAACTTTTGGAAACACTGTGCCAGGCCCTCGGTGTCGGTTACTAAAATTTCATTATTTTCACTTTACAATCTCAATATTTTCACGTTACACCTGGGAAAGTTGTAGTGGAAGTTTGCCCTTCTAGGGCAATTTAGGCTCAAAACGCGGATATTTTTTCGGCTCAAATGTGGCGAATCCTCCGATTTTTTTGGCTTAAGCTACTCTATAGGACACCCCTTTTTTAGCGAAAAAAAAAGAAAATTTGTAAAATGGACACAACATATCTTTGAAGATTTTTAACCTTTCTTATATTTTTCTTGCATTTGGTGATTATTATACGCGGTTAACTAATTTTTATATATTTGGAATAACTCTCTTAACTGAACTCTCTAAATTAAAATGTTTATTACATAACAATTCCGAACGTTCTATAAAGAGCGTTTTGGAACATACTTGCTTTAATATTGCCCACGGTATAAGGAGAAACGGTATAGTATTCCGGCAGCCTAAACTCGTCGAGTTCGCGCAGTTACGTATGTTGCGTAAGAAAATCAAGACGACTGCATTCGATTTATATGGATTTGTACGTTTGTACAAGTTGACATCGTGGTTTTCTAACTGTGAATATTTTATTTGTTTCTCAAAATGCCTGGATGTGCTGTGGCAAAGTGTAATAACTATACTACATCTACTCAAGGCACTAATATTAGATATTTTCGTTCTCCAAAAAATAAAGATCTGTGTAAAAGGTGGATCATTGCGTGTAGATGGAAAGATGAGATAAACGTAAAGAATGGTATATATTTAACTAACTAGGTGGTCTATTATGTGATAGGTTGTAATTAATTTGTAAAAGAAAATAATATATCTAGCTTTTAGCTTGCATAATATGTTCTGTTCATTTTGAGAACGTTTATTTTGCTGAGCCTACACTTATAGAGAAGTTATTAAATTATACATCAAAAACTAAGGGAGGTCAAAAACTAACTAGCTTCTACGTTGTGAAAATAATAACTAATAACAAAAAAAAATACTGTATATTTATTTCATTTGTATACTTTAGAATCTCAGCACGCAGAGTGAAAGCAACTGAACTTACTAGTAGTATAATTGGATAAACAATTATTGCTCCACATGAAAAACATCTCATCACATAGAAAAAACATTTTTACCACTTGTCAAATCAAAAGTTATTTCTAAATTTCATATATTTTAAATCTATGCAATTCTTGTCGTGACACCAATATATTTTAAATGCACGCTATGTCTGAGACTCTACGCAAACTACGTCACAGCCCGGCAGCGGTGCGCAATACTATACCGTTTCTCCTTGTGCCGTGATATTGCCTATCTTTTAATACAAAAATTGAATGCTAGAGAATTTATATGAATTAGCTACGATAAACCGTTTTTTTCCCAAATTAAGCGACGTCATCAATGACGTAAATACAAAACCTTCGGGAAACGAACTCTACTTATTACTACAACATATTTATGTAATACATACAACAAATAATATCATAGAATACTATCCTTATTATAAAAATGAGATATTATTATATGACATATTTGGACTATAAGACTCTAATATAAAAAAAACTGTAATTAATTTTAACGTCTTAAACTAATCAATTTATCAATAATAATATGGTAAGAATAACCTCGTGCGCCTATGGGAAGGCAAGATTTTTTACGTGCTAGTCCTCTACCCCCTTCAGTCGTTGTTAAGGTTCACTCGCTTGGCGCACTATACATAGTAGATTATGATTATTAAATTCTGCTCTTTTGTTCAACGGATTCAACCCTTACTTCCCAGAGATTTTTCTTTTTGAATGAACTTTTGTCGATGGTTTTTCCAGAGTATTGCACAAAATCTCTTGTTTGACTATGAAATAATGTGCACAGACAAAGCAAACTTCTCAAAAAACGCAATCAGAAATGTCCATGATAATCAAGTTTCAGTCGAAGAAAACCCGCATGCAATTGTTAAATCTATCCATCAAGAGCAATTTTCGGTAAATGTTTGTGCTGCAATTGTTGGAAATCACTTAATTGGACCTATCAATAAGGTTTCTGAACTAGATAAGGATATGCCCATAATGCTCGAAAAAGTGCCAATTTTAATTAAAAACAGAATGTGGTTGATGTATTCTGGTGCACCAGCTCACTTCAACCTAGAAGCATGAGCATATTTAAATCGTACATTTCATAACCGATGGATTAGTCGTGGTGGACCCCAAATATGACCTCCGAACTCCCCAGATTTAAATAGTGTATTTTTTTTATTAGGATATCTTCCAACTCTTCTTTACAGCAGTTACAGCACTCCAGTTAACACTGTAGAAGAACTGAATAATCGCATAAGAGCTTCTTTTGATGTAATAAGGAATACTTAAGATATTTTTCAATGGATGCGCGTTAGTATGAGAAGAAAAGCTGAAGCATTTATCCTTGAAAGTGTAGGGCAGTTTCAACAACTTATCAATTTTTCTCTGTTTCGCAAAATTGTTACTAATTTGTTAAACTGTTAATTTACATTAATAAATAATTTAGCAGAAGTGGGTATTAGAGTTATCTAGTTATTAAGTAAATATTGCAATAAAAATGTAAAAAATACTGTAAATGTAAAGGTATTTTATTTTCACGTACACATTGTCTTTATTATTTTCCTGAGAGGCAATTCAAGATACGAAAAAAATATATCATTTAAATACAAACTGAAGTTACTTTAATAAAATGTTTGTTTTTGGAAAAATAAAAAAATTAAATTTAATTTTGTCTCAAAAGCTGTGTTTCTATACCCACAAAACTTAATAAAAAATAATTAATAATTAATGTAGTTTCGAAGTTACTAAAAACAATTTTTCAAACACATCACCCTATATATCAAAAATAAAACGAAAACAGACTTATGCTTTAATGAATTTTGTGTCTTAAAACATGCACAGATTATATGCAACAGAATAATTAGCGATAACCAATACGGCTTTTGTCAGGCCTGGAGTAGGGGAATTGAGAACTAAGGAGAATCTCGAGCAATTGCGTTGGATGTTTCGAAGGCGTTTGACACAGTTTGGCATGACGGATTGCCCAACAAACTGTCGTTCTTCGGACTGCCACCGTCTTTCTGTAGCTGGCTTACCAGTTTCCTTCAGATCCGATCTCTGCACGTTGCGATTGATGGACATATCTCAGGCACATTCACCCTAAATGCGGCAGTACTTCAGGATGCAATACTTTCACCAACTCTGTTAATGACCTGCTAACCAAAACCAATTTTGCAGATGACAGTACTCTTGTCTCCCAATTTAGATCAGAAAAACCCATACCAGCGACTGAGACTTATCACTGCAGACATCAGCAGATTACAACAATTAATCAAGATCTGGAGAAGGTTCAAACCTGGGGCGACAGGAATTTGGTCCAGTTCAATCCTACACGTTTACAAAAAAAACTATTACGGCATGTCCTGACATCATTATGGCAGGATCGACCATTCCTTCATCTTCGTCAATTGGACTAATGGGTGTCTCGGCCAACAGCAATATGTCCTAGCATGACCACGTTGCTAACATCGCAAAGTCAGCCTCGCAGAAGCTTGATACGCTATTTCGCAACAAAAAGCTATATACACCGCAACAGCTACTCTTGCTCTACAAAGCGCAAATAATTATCCGAGAATAACAACCGCAGAGAAGCGACAACATAAATCCCGCCCAAAAATTTGGAGTGGGAGGTAAACCGGCCAACTGTCATCTCCACATGCTTGTCAGTTTGTTTAATCCGAGATTTGTTTAGTACAGTCGTTGACGCCAAATTTTTGCGTGAACGCCAATTTTCTTTGGTTTGTTTTTGTGTTAGTTATTATTGAAGTGACTTCTTTAGCGAGGGTAAAGTCAGAAAAAATTAAAGTCTGATCAAAGTGAAACGCTCTTAAAAGTGAAACGCCCCTTTAATTAAGCATGTTCCAGTATAGCTAGAGGGCTGAAATTTTCAGGACATGTAGCCGGGGTAAAATGAGGATCCTGGATGAAAACTGCACCCCATAACCCCCCCCCCCCCCCCCCCGTTCGGTCTGGAGAGGTGGGAGAATAGAAAACTAAAATAATTAATTTCGGAAGAACGAGAAGGGTTACGGTAGGTGCGCCTCATGGGGGGCTACCTTTGAACATAATATGGGGGGACCTGGGCTCTAATGTAAGGGGGATTGTGGGGAAAAAAAGTTTTTTGGCGATATCTCTGCAACGGAGCCTCGAACCGAAAATCTGACAAGCGATGACCCCGTGTCACAGGGTAAAAAACGTAAAAAATTGTTCGGAAAGTTATTACAAGTATTATAAAAAGAAATAAGAAATTGTTTCTTCTTATTTAAAAGTTAGAGAAACGCGTTTTTTGGCAAAAAAAAGCGAAGGAGTTCAGCTACGAGGTCGGAGATGGCAAAAATGGGAAGAAAAAAATTCTATATGAATTTTTTTTTGGAAATGGAAAAAAACTGAAAAAAAACGTAAAAAAATTTTCGGAAAGTTAATAAAAGTATTATAAAAAGAAAGAAGAAAAAAAATAATAAAAAAAGGTAATAGATTATTGGAAAAGTTAATAAAAGTATTATAAAACTAGATGAGAAAAAAAAATAATTAAAAAAAAGGAAAAACTGTTCGGACAGTTAATAAGAGTATTATAAAACGAATTAAAAAAAAATAATAAGAAAAAAAAACGCGGTTTTCGGCGAAAAAAAAGTTGAAAATAAAACAAAAAAAAATTATTAAAAAAGGGTCGAAACCGGGGGCAATATGCAAGAAGATTAAAACTCAATTCCCAATATCTCTTTCAAAAGTTGCACTTCAGTTGTGTGCTTATAAAGGTGAGGCACATAATTTTTTTGTAAAATATTTTTTCTACTCTTATAGTAAACACTTTCTTACGTACAGTTTACTTAATAAGTAAACAATTCTTACACACAAATATGCGTAAAGAATACTAACGCAGGGTCGTACGTTATAATACATAGTGTGCCAATAAAATTAGGTTTAAACCTCTCAAATCGCGAGACCTCGGCATCGCGTACCTATGCTTTGATTTTTTGGCAATTTTTATTGTTTGTAAAGGTCGGTGTTCGGTGACAGCAACATTATTTAAGAGTTGATGTTCAAATCGTTAATAATTATAAGTATTACTGGCATTTTGAAAATAGTCTTAGAGAAAGTATAGTACACTACTTGAATGGAAATTTGCTTATTACAAACTCGTTCGATTACAGCTCACGCTCGCTGCGCTCGCTCGTGCAGTAATCTGTTTGCAATAAGCTACTTCATTCTCGTTATGTAATATACTATTGTGAACTGTGTTTATCTTCGAAGATTTCCGAAACCTTATGATCAATTTTGATAGATTTGGTTAGTTTGGGTTAATAGTCCAATCAACTTTCGGTAAGTTTCACCTATTCTCAATTTATTTTAGTCATTTCAAGCGGTTCCAATACGTGATAATCAATTTTAATACATTTGGTTGGTTTGTGCTAGTCGTCGAATCAACTTTGGGTTAGTTTCACTTAGTCTCAACTTATTTTACTTATTTGAGCCGGTTCCGATACGCTATAAACAATTTTAATAGATTTGGTTAATTTGGGTTAGTCGATTCAAATTTCGGTTAGTTTCACTTATTCTCAACTTATTTTAGTCATTTGAACCGGTTCCGTACACGTTATAATCAATTTTGATAGATTTGGTTAGTTTGGGTTAGTCGTCGATTCAACTTTCGGTTAGTTTCACTTATTCTCAACTTATTTTAGTAATTTGAAGCGGTTCCGATACATTATATTCAATTTTGATAGATTTGGTTAGTTTGGGTTATTAGTCCAATAAACTTTCAGTTAGTTTCACTTATTCTCAACATATTTTAGTAATTTGAAGCGGTTCCGATTCGTTATAATCAATTTTAATAGATTTGGTTAGTTTGGGTTAGTCGTTCAATCAACTTTCGGTTAGTTTCACTTAGTCTCAACTTATTTTAGTCATTTGAACCGGTTCCGATACATTATATTCAGTTTTGATAGATTTGGTTAGTTTGGGTTAGTAGTCCAATAAACTTTCGGTTAGTTTCACTTATTCTCAAGTTATTTTAGTCATTTGAAGCGGTTCCGATACGTTATAAACAATTTTAATAGATTTGGTTAGTTTGGGTTAGTCGTCGATTCAACTTTCGGTTCGTTTCACTTAGTCTCAACTTATTTTAATCATTTGAACCTGTTCCCATACGTTATAATCAATTTTAATAGATTTGGTTAGTTAGGGTTAGTCGTCGATTCAACTTTCGGTTAGTTTCACTTATTCTCAACTTATTTTAGTCATTTAAAGCGATTCCGATACGTTATAATCAATTTTAATACGTTTGGTTAGTTTGGGGTAGTAGTCGATTCAACTTTCTGTTAGTTTCTTATTATTCTCAACTTATTTTAGTTATTTGAAGCTTTTCCGATACCTACGTTATAATCAATTTTAATAGATTTGGTTAGTTTGGGTTAGTCGTCGAAACAACTTTGGGTTAGTTTCACTTAGTCTCAACTTATTTTACGTATTTGAGCCGGTTCCGATACGCTATAAACAATTTTAATACATTTGGTTTGTTTGGATTAGTCGTCCAATTAACGATACGAAAATTTCGTAACTCGAGACGAAAACATAAACCATGTCCTGATGAGACCTTGAAAAATCACTCTCATGAAACCAAAGAAGTATTCACTGCAAAAAGGTTAGAACGCGACAAATCAGTAAACTCTGAGTTAAACCGTTATATCCTAAAAGATAACTACTATTCATAATACATTCCTAATAAAGTAAGTCATATATCTACATGTCATTAATTACTAGTTTTATCGGTGTATACCATTTCTTTTCCCTTCATTACATTTCTCTCAGTGTATTAAACCGGTCATCTGTCACATATGACAAATTGAACTTAACACCCCAACTTCAAAGGTGCCGACGGCTTTTGTCGCTTCTCTGCGGTTGTTACTCTCGATAATTGCCGTGCTTAGAATATTGCTCACACATCTGGGGTGCCGCACCCTAAAGCTGCTGGATTCCATTCATAAGAGAGCTGTGCGTCTCGTCGGCGACCCGGAGTTGACCGGGAATCTGGATAGTAAGGAACACCACAGACATGTGGCCGAGATATCCCTGTTTTACAGATATTTTTACGGCAGATGTTCCCAAGCTTGGCCCGCATAATCCCGCCCCCAGCAACGCCCTGTCAGACAGTCACGACAGACTGTAAGAGCGCACTCGTTAGTCTGGTTCATTCTTCAAAATCAGATAGGAGCAGCATATTTTCGTATATGGAGTGTTATAGAAATAGCGGCAATTTAAGGAGTGATTCGTTTTCAAGGTATGTCACAAAAACCGAGAACACTAAGAAACTCGAAATCAAGTCCAAATTCGTTAGTCTTTTACAGCAATTCATCGAGGATAATGTAGGTCACATGAAACACACTACGTTTCATTAAATAATCTCTTATTTTCGCTAATAATTAGTAGGTACCGTTTCGTGTTTCACTAAAAGTTTTACAAATAAAATATAATTATAATTTAAAAATAATCCAGTCATTTTGATGGTCTCTGCACAAATAATTTGAAACTAGGTACTATCAGAGATTATTTTTAAAATTGAACAGTCAATAAATATATTACAATTTTATAGTGCATGGTAGTGATTGAAATTTCTATTTCTTCATTAAATATTTTATCAAACCCATTAGCCACACCAGGGAGGATCCTATTTAATTCATCTGATAAATTATAAACAGCACTTCTCTATAGAATGTCATGTCGAATGTCGAAGCTTTATTTGGAACACCTCACTTTGTATAATCCGTCGAACATAAGTACTTCTGCAACGCAAATCCAATGCATGTTATATACTACATTCTTGCAGAATAAGGTTAAATTATGGCACTATCTCAAGAACGTAGACAATAAGCGACTGATAGTGGAAAAGAATTTTGAAACTGATATGTAGATACTCAATGTTTTAATTAGAAGAAATTAACGAAGTCTTGAAAGGTAAATTTTACTTATTCTAAATATGTTAACCAATTGCTGAGAGGTTAGTAGAAAAAGATGTTATATCTTAAAGGATAAATAATCCCGTAAGTTCTGAGCTTGTGCGTAGAAATCTTTTAATGATTTATGATATCTGTTCTTCTCATTATAAAACGCATCTGAGGAATCCTCACAGTTTTTGTATATTTCTAGAAACACAGTAGCATTATTGAACCCACTTTGCATTGTGAATTTGATAGTTGGATGCTGCTGATTTAGAGAAAGGTTTTTTGCACCATGGGAAATAATTTGGCTTCAATGAAAAATACGTTGGATATAGTTATTTTTGAGGATCTAGTTATTATTATGCAAAGTTTCTGGATGAATAAATTTATTTATAAATTTTATCGAGTATCAATTAGTCATACCAATATGGAATTAGGATCGTCGTGCTGAAACATACCTACCGGATATGTTAAACTTATGGTAGTAATTCTACGTTAAAAGTGAATAATATATCTTCAGAATTTGGTGGTTGGCTTTACCAATTTTCATGGAATGCATTTTTGCGGTTAAATGGGTTGAGCAGACTTGCGATATATTTACCAACTTAGTAGTAGTTAAGGGGAGGACAAATGGTCTGGTTGATAGGCTACTCTAGCCTTCCTGACATCCGGAGGAAGGTCAGTATTTCTTTCTCCATGGCAGGCACACAGTCTCCTTCTCCTGCAGTATTACCGACCTGAATACGTCGTGCCTCGCTCTTGCCAAGGCTGCACATATGACCAGGTCAGAGTACAAATAATATCGAGTAGATTCACTCAGCGAAAATCGTTTCATGTTTTTGGATCAAACGCAAAGGCCGCAGCACGGTAAAAAATTAGTTTTTACTCTACCTGCAGCAGCTAGCAGTTTGTGAGGGGAGATTCAAAAAGTATTAGCTGATGCAAAATTATTTCCTCGGTTATTATTTGATACACGATATTTCAAAGAGCGATTAAGGTAATTTTTAATACGCGATTCAAATGAATAAAACTATGTAATAAAGTTATACAAAATAGTAACGTATACTAAATTCAAAACCATTATAAATAAAGGTAATACCAATTAAAATAATTTATTTGACAGTTTGTAACTTGATTTATCTATTAAAACATGTATAAAGCAGAAGGTTCAAAGTACCTGACAAATATTGTGGGAATTTAAATTAAAAAAAAAAACATATTAAGCTAGTAAAAAATTAGCTTCTTAAAAGTCTTAACACTTCATTACTCGCGCTACGAGTATTTCTCTCACATTTTCTGCGAAATCGTCAGTTTTCGGAGATGGCTTTGCGAGCGGAGCTGTTCTTCGCTCTAACTGACTTATTTGGCGTCCTCTTTAACATGGCCAATTAACCGGGTGCATTTCTCAAGTGATTGGCTGCATTTGTAAGAATTTCTCGCATCGCGCTACGTCTGTAGTACTACTTTTAACATTGAAAATGTTTCTGTTTTCCTGTTATGGAGCATCAAATTGCGAGAAAGTGCATGCTACATTTGCCACACATGATGTCATATGCGTGATGAACTACTAACCTAAACTAACCAAAAGTAATCATACCAAAAAGAACTAAAATGTATCGGAACAGATTAAAAAAAGTAAAGTAAGTTAAAACTAACTCAAATTAACTGAACTTTCGCAGCTATCCAAAACTAACCAAATACATTAAAATTGGTTATAACGCATCGGGCAAATTAAAAATATTGAAGTAAGTTAAAATTAACTTAAATGAACCGAATTTTGGCGACGAACCAAAACTAACCGAAAACTTTAAATTTAATTGTAACGTATCGGAGTCGGCTCAAGTGACTAAAATAAATTAAAATTAACTGTAATTAACTGAAAGTTTATTGAGCGACTAACCAAAACTAGCCAAAAGTACTAAAAAGGGCTACAGCATATCAAAACTAACCCAAATTAAGCGAATTTTGGCGACTAACCAAAATTAACCAGAAACGTAAAAATTGGTTATAACGTACCGGCATCGGCACCGGTTCAAATGACTAAAATAAGCTAATTGAAATTAACCGACAGTTGATTGAACGACTAACCAAAATTAACCAAAAGTAACAAAAAGCACCAAGAAGTGCTAAAACGTATCGGAACAGATTAAAAATATTAAAGTAAGTTAAAAATAAACTAAATTAACTGAATATTAGCGACTAACCAAAAACATTAAAATTGGTTAAACGTATCGGAACCGGTTCAAACGACTAAAATAAATTAAAACTAACGGATAGTTGATTGAGTGACCAAACAAAACTAACTAAAAGTAACCAAAAGCACCAAAACGTGCTAAAATAGGTTACACAAATTAAAGTAAGTTTAAACTAACCAAAACAAACAGAATTTTCACGGCTAACCAAAACTAATCAAGAGCATTAAATTTTATCATATCGTGTCGAAGCCGGTTCAAATGAATACCTCTGTGGTTTCATGCGAGTGATTTTTCAAGGTCGCGTCACGACACGGAAATTTTTCCTGAACGTCACGAGACGGTTTATGAAAAATTGATTATAACGTATCGGAACCGGCTCAAACAAGTAAAATAAATTGAGACTAAGCGAAAGTAACAGAGAGTGATTGGACGACTAACCAAATCTAGTAAAATTGATTATAACGTTTCCGAACCGGCTCAAATGGATAAAATAAGTGAAACTAACCGAAAGTTGATTGAACGACTAACCAAAACTCACCCAATCCATTACCATTGATTATAACGTATCGGAACCGGTTCAAATGACTTAAATAAGTTGATACTAAGTGAAACTAACCGCGCTAGATCGGGGATTAAGAGACGGATGGAATTTGTTTTTTGTAAAAACGCAGAGTTGCATACCGTTAGATCGGGGAATAAGAGACGAATCAAATGCAAATGTTATTTTGCTTTTTACAACCACACTTAACCTTATAAACTGTAAAAAAGAAAGAACCTTGAAGTAATATGCATGTATGTGGTATATTTTGGTAAACTAAACTTACGTAATCTAATCTGATCTAACCCAAACTAACCCAAACTTATATCAACTATTAACTTTCAACACAATTATGAATTTTCCCAGATCTCAAATTTAACAAGCTTTGCATTCTGCTTCGGCATTTTCAATGTCTCCACCGGTTGCATCTTTGTAAAGGGCTGTGATTTCTTGGAGTTGGTAACTAAACTAATAATTTTAACAATTTATTGCATACAAATCCGATCCTAACATTGATATCTGTTTTGATTTACGTTTTCGCTTTTTTGGTTACTTTTGGTTAGTTTTGTTTAGTCGTTCAATCAACTTCCGGTTAATTTCAGTTAGTTTCAATTTATTATAGTCATTTGAACCGGTTCCAATACGTTATTACCAATTTTACTGTATTTGGTTAGTTTAGGTTAGTCGCCAAAATTCATTTAATTTGGGTTAATTTTGTCTTACTCCAATATTTTTAATCTATTACGATACGTTTTAGCAGGTTTCGGAGCTTTTAGTTACTTTTGGTTAGTCATTCAATCAGCTTTCGGTTACTTACAGTTAGCTCCAATTTATTTTACTCATTTGAAGCGGTTCCGATACATTATAACAAATTTAAATGTTTTTGGTTAAATTATGTCAGTTGCCAAAATTAGGTTAATTTGAGTTAATTTCAACTAACTTTAATATTTTTAATCTGTCCGATAGGTTTAAGCCCTTAGTGCTTTTGGTTACTTTGGCTAGTTTTAATTAGTCGTGCAATCAACTTTCTGTTAATTACAGTTAGTTTCAATTTATATTAGTCATTTGAACCGATTCCGATACTTTATAAGCAATTTTAATGTTTTTGGTTAGTCGCCAAAATTCGGTTACTTTGGGTTAGTTTCAACTTACTTTAATATTTTTAATCTGTTCCGATACGTTTTAGCCCTTTTTGGTGCTTTAAGTTACTTTTAGTTAGTTTTTCAATCAACTTTCGGTTACTTTCAGTTAGTTCCAATTTATTTTAGTCATTTGAATCGGTTCCGATACGTTATAATCAAATTTAATGTTTTTGGTTAGTTTTGGTTAGTGGTTAAAATTCCGTTCGTTTTGGTTAGGTTTAACTTAATTTAATTTTTGTAACCCGTACTGGTACGTTTAAGCCCGTATTGGTTACTTTTGGCGAGTTTTGGTTAGTCATTCAATCAACTTGCGGTCAGTTTCAGTTAGTTCCAATTTATTTTAGTCATTTTAATCGATTCCGATACCATAAATCAAATTTAAGTTTAAGTAAATAAACTAACACGATCTCTCACGCGTATGATGTCATGTGTCAAATGTAGCATGCACTTTTTCACGATTTGAGGCCCCATACATACTAGGATAATAGAAACATTTTCAATGTTAGCATATAAGAGTTGCTTTAAAAACACAAAAGGTCATGTGAAAAATTCGCAATTATTAAAACATATACGGATTTTGTCTCACGCTAGTGGTGACGGGTATTTTATTTTTGCCGTACTTGTTTTCTTTTCTCACTATTGTCTTTATCCAGATTTAAGTAAATAACAGAATTTTAATAAAGACCTATTTGATAAACCGATTATACGTGTAATTGAAAAACTGCATATTATTAAAAAAATATTACAAATCTTACCTGATAGGGTCTTTGGGACATCTAAAAAATGCTTTTATTATGCAATTATCCGCACAACAATATCTCACCATTGTAGCGATCTTAATAATTATTTAATTCAACGCGACCCAATAGCCACCGCTGGCCGCGAACGAGATTGATCCGGATTCGCTTCGAAGTTAAAAACTGTCGGCGAAATTGGAAATTTGTCTCGAGTGAACCTACCGTATATACTTATTTATACCGTGACCAGGTAATGAAAAGGGATTTCATCCTCCTCCCGTATCCTCTGCGCTCAAGGCTCATGATATCTACTAAAGTGCGCAAGCCCCCCCCCCCCCCCTTATCTCTCGACAGGAACCATTCCGTCCTGGTTTTATTAGTCTCAGTCGTAAAGGTCTTGGCTTGTCTGCATCACTGGAAGCTTATCAACTTTCTTAGGAGAGCCTGATGAGTCCACTCTTTGATTGCCGCTCTTACTTGGCCTAAAAAGAACTCCGGGCCTCTGCTAGGGATGCCCGAGCCGGCGCATTCCCCGCCACTCGGCTATGTTCCAGCACTCATATCAGCTTCACTCTCTTACTTTGCGCTAGCCGCTCCGCCACTCCTAGATGCCGCCCGGTTATCAGAAAAAATTACTTCTTCCTCTTCATTTCTTTCGCTGACGTCGTCCATTGTTGCAACCATCAGGATTACGTTTTTTTCCTGGTTGGAGGGCACTTCTGTGGGCTTTCCCAAGGCGAGGTATTCTCTGGTGCCTCTAGTCTCCAAGAAAACCTCTCCCGGCTCACCAGTCGTGAGCTATCGTTATGAGGACCCCATCTGCTTTTAGGTAGATTGTTCCATATCCAACTGTCTCACCTCTTTCCCTCCAGATATCATTGTCCTGCAATCGGAAGAAGGACGTCATGACCTCATGCATGAATCTGAGGCTTCTATTGATTTGTCAATTTACTCAAATTCGGTATTTGGTTCTATCGAATTCATCTAGATTAAATTGTAGGTTTTTCTTCTGCAAGCAACAATAGTAGTCTTTAATGTCACAGAAAAGTTCAAACATAATTGATATACGACCACATATTATACATAATCTCTCTGTAGAGTCTCTACATTCGCGTACCCACAAATACACCCCAAACATATTTCGTTTTACCATTAATTTAGTTTTTTGATTAATCTTCAATATGTCAAGGACAAATCCAAAATTAAATTTTGTCAAAACCCTATGAAGCAATTGTGCTGGTGACAAAAAAGCCAATACAAAATTGCATTAAAATCCGTAAATCTGTATGCAATGTCGAAAATATACGAACGCATTGCCAATTAAACTAATAATATATAATGTGAGCACAACTAATTGGCGCGCTCATTTTAGAATAAATGAACAATTAACCAAAATTAAATTTTATGTATTAATACTAATTTAGTGTTTGTTATAAAGACCACCGTAAAATATTATAATCATAATTTTAGCTTATATAGCCGGATTCGATAATGACAGCGGCCAGTTTTAGCATTCATCTGGGACAATCTCCCTCATTGCTCGTGTATTTTTCTCCGGAAATTTCACATGTGTAATTGCCACTTCCATCAATAGATTCAGTGGAAGATAAATTGTAAAGAATAAGGTATAGAAACATAAATGACAAAATGAATTAACTGGTCGGAGCTAGAGTTTGAGAGAGTATTGTTGCGCGTAAAGCCCTTTTAAATGAGTTAGCAATTTAAAATAAATAAGATATTACTTACCCTTAAGGATGCAACATGTGCTCCGACTGGTCGTCGGCGCGGCGTGGGAGTGGGTCAGTTATTTACATTTGACCAGGGCGCTACCAGTTTGAAATAACTAAAACCGCAGAGCCAAACTAGAAGATCCTCGGTCTTGAGAATTCTTAAGAGCGATTCAAAATCAAATGACTATTAACTGCACTTGTTTGGTTAAGGTATTTCAGAGCAAATAAAAAACGGTTCGATCGTGCATTTAAGTTTTTGGGCGCTCGTTAGATTTGACGTTAACGTGTTGTCATATTTCTTTCAGTGAACAGAATGATATAAATAAAAAATGTAAAAGGACCTAAAGTGGAAACAAATAATAATACGTTAATATATGCTCACAATTATAGAACTAGATCAGTTTTGTATTCACACAGAGTGTAATTTTAATTAAATTGAATGATCGAACAATTGTAAGGCGCGTTTGGCTATAACGGAAGTAATAATATAATATACCAACGGATTACGAATGATCAAAATCAATTTCAATACATTAATAATAACCACAATAGGTATGCATAAGGTATCTATCGTCTCATCATACTAGTAATGAAAGTCATCAGAATAATATTATTGCTACTAAACCTTGTATCTGTCTACCATGGTATAGGTGTCGCAGTTGTACATAAATAAACCTTAACGATTCGATTTATAAGATACCGTTATGTAAAAATTATAACCAGATAGTCAACAAGTTAGAACGACAATGTTTATCATTCACCACAATATAAATCAAGTTGTAAGAATAAAGAAATATAACACAAAAAAACTATGAGCATTAAATTGAACCACACTAGTATACAGTATCCTACCAGAGCTATACTATTTTAAATTAGCCTCGGTAAGCTACACCTAAACAGTTCCGAAATATTTATATCAGTACAACGCAGAAAGTAATAAAACACGCAATCTAATACAACTCTGAAGATACCAATAACACCCCAATAACATTATGGAGAAGATCACAAACTTATCTTATCTGATCTCCGCCGATATCAGGTGCGGCCTTCTGCACGTAGGCTGCTGCTAGGCGCCTTGGGACCCATACATTCTCAGTGGCAATTGAGGTAATGTTCACCTGGACATTCAGTAACTTCTCTCCTACAGGCACCCCTTGAGGAAGGAAATGACGTATTTTGCTCGGGAATCCTCCGCACGTGGCCGGTTGCCAAAAAAAAATCTTGACCAGACAAAATCCAATAAATCCACAGGCAATTAATTTACTACACCAAACTCGTAACTATGCCAACTTCTCTAGCCCGAAATAAGATTATCCCCGTAAGGGCGAATTAGAAATTCTTAAACTTATAATCAGGCTGACGCCCTACCTCCTCTTTGGAGGCTTTACCAAGAAAGAGCACGAGGTCAAGTCAAGATCGTACACCTCGAACGCCAAGTTTAATGTATAAGGGCCAGAAAAAATTCGTCCAATAGGCCAGCTTCAAATTGTCCTACGACAACACGTAAAATGCAAAATGGTTGGCACCAAATTTAATAACGTCTTCAATACGCAATAAAACATACTTAAGGCTCTATGATATTATGTACTTCTGGCAAGACAACCGACGATAAAACCATTATCCGCAATGACCAATGAAACAGAAACTACCTCATTCCGGCCCGCGGCCATTTTAAACTCCTGACATCAAAAACGCGAAACCCATGAATACGCGACGCAATAATTTAGGCCTCAACGCGCCTTTAGCCAAGAGCCTGCATCTCTGTTGGGACCAGCTGCAAAGCACACACTAAATCATCTTGCCTGCGTACATCAAGCGAAAGCTCTGTTAAGTCGTTTAACATCAAACTTGTGGTAGGATATCAATAAATTATATTGCTTCTTGTTGGCTTGGTGTGCAAACACATCAAAATCGCACGAGGATCGCTAGAGAAACATGTACACCTGGCAATATTCCAAGAGCACTCCTCAACAGGCAACCAGCAATTATTGTCAAGCCAGCTGTGGCTGTCTCATCTGAAGATTATGATATCAGAAATAAACACTGACTGAATTTTTAACTTTTCCTATTAAATATTGAAACAAATCCAGGAAAATAACCAAAAAACTCCGAAACCAATATTTCTGACATCCATGAGACTGTTTTAATGTATATTATCACCGAGAAGGTGAGTGATTATTCGCAAGGGTAAGAGAATTATTGAATGTTTGGAAATGCACTGCTATAAATGCCTATAACTTTGAAGGTTTTCCTCGAAGGATGACCAGAATACAGCACGATTTATTCGTCAATTATGTGCTAAGCCAGTGAAAAGATTCATAAAGCTCGATCGATCCCATCAAGCTACATATACAACTACAGAACTCTCAATTTTCCCTGGAACAGCTCGATTAAAGGCTAGGGTCATACGACAGCCATATATCTAAAGGAATAAGTGGTATTATATTTAACTTGACGAACTAGCATAATAGATGTAGGGTTAAAGGTGAAATAACTGAGTTTATTTGACCTATATCTGTTACATGTTTTCATATTAAATTGACATGTAACCGTATTTTAAGAGCCTCCGCCTTCCACCAGGTACTTTCATTTCATGTCTGAAGGAGTATTATGTTACCGATATGAAATTATATATGTTGGTGCCAATATACTAAGCAGTTGTAAAGATTTTATTCAAGTTTACAATCTGAATATTGTGAATTATTAAGTTTGAACTTGAACTTGGAACAATCGAGACGAATTATAAACAACGCCAGCGAACAATCTTTAATTTGCCATGGTTAGCAGATTTTATTATATAAATAATCAAGTTGACTATCGCATCGGTTCAACAGACTTTGTCTCCCGCTATACCACTCGACCATTGTATTGCAATTCATAGGCACGTAGTCTCTGTTTGTTTTTGCGATACCCTAATCCTCAAGCCTAACTCAGGAACTGAGGTTCATAGGAACGCGGTCTCTTGAGTAATGCCCGCTTAAAGTACTAAAGTTGAATCTACGATAGATCATAAGATAGGTGCTCAGTGACATTAAGATAAAAATTCTTAAAGCTAGATTAAATGGCTCAAGCTAACCATTAATAAACGCACCAGAAATAAAAAAAACTTTTTATAAGCAAGTGGCCAAGGCTTTTAAAAACAATCCCAAGATATCTCAACCGACAAAGGTGTATGGGTTAATCCATTAGAGTCAATTATCAAGAAATAAATAATCGATGTGAAGGACTTCGAACATCCAAAGGTTAAGGCAAAAAGATTTCAAGAAACTTGTTATAAAGATAAGAGGGAATCAAATGGCAAGACAATATACGAGAATTATATTGCAGTTGTCGTCGCATTTTGTTTGACGCATTCAAAGATATTTATTTTCAATCATCAAGCGTTTGATGCAGAAGTACAGAAGTATCACAAGAAAATAAGAGATCCGTTCGTCTGCTCTCTCGCATTACAAATATAAAACACGTCAGCGGGTTTACAAGGAAAGTCTTTACAATGTTTCTCCATCAGTCGTTTTTTAATATTGTGTCTTTATTAATATTTAAATGTAAAGGCAAAAATATCCATATTCATCAGTTTTCTTAAAAGAGCTTGTAATTGTCAGAACCATTAATCCATCTATATTTTCCATAATCCAAGCCAGCGATATCAGATTATTAGCTTAAAATTGCATTAAAGATTGACTTCCCGAAGTTAATCATTCAAATTCTAGGAGTTACGGAGTGAAGCGTATTTCATTGATTACTGGATCATCATGACTGTCAGAAGAGGGCTCAAAGAACATGGTGCATATTCCAGTGTTTGGGTTGGAGGAAGGAGCACGCAATTGGAATAAATAAAAAAATCGTAGCTGCAGAAGATACATTTATATACTCGCATATATCGTCATATAAGAGAAATGGCTACCTGCGAGGAGACCTGTCTGAATTTTCGAAATTGTATTACTTCTGTCATTCCGATCACACTTGTAGATTGTAGATTGCTAGGGAGTTGTTTCGGCTAGTTTTAGTCGTCCAGCACTGCTACCTTTGCAGATATTTTGTGCATGACTCTACAATTTCATTTGTTTCCAAGATACCTAGGCTTCTTCCAAACGAAGCTATTTTCTTGGGAAGTAAGTGACTTACTTCTTGAGGTGATAGCTGTACTCCTTCAAGGTGCTTGAGCTTTTTGCAGAGTTGGGATGAACATTGGCAGTTGCGTTTCAGTTACATTATTGCAAAATCTGCATTGGTTGTCTTCTGTTTCCTCTATTGCCTTTAGGTGGTTTTTTACCGGGCAGTATCTATGGAGCAGTCCGGCGACATTAGGGCTCTGGACCATAATATGGTGTTCCAGCTCCTTCTTTCGCAAGGCAGTCTGCTTTCTCGTTGCCCTTTATGTCTCTATGGCCAGGAACCCACATTAAAGTTACCTAGTTGCGTGTTGCTAATTGTTTTAGGGTTTCCTTACATTTCCAGACTAGCTTCGACACGCACTTGAAAGCTTTTAGAGCTTTTAGAGCCGCCTGGCTGTCTGAGAATATGTAGATGTGCTTTCTGTGAAGTCCTTGTTTAAGACACTCTTATGCACATATATTCATGGCAAGCACTTCCACTTGGAAGATGCTGGTTTGCTGGAATGTTCCAGTTTTATTCCTTCAAAGATGCGCAGGTGACCAGTCAAATCTCCAGGCTTGAATTTACCTATTTGGAATAGCCTGTGAGCAGTGATAATCACATCCCTCTTCACACTGAGATGAAGCGGAGGCATGTTCAGCAGTACCTCTAAGGCTGCGTTAGGGCACTTTGACCTTGCCCCTGTTATTTCCAGGCATATCAGCCTTTGCACTTTATTAAGTTTGGTCCGAGCCGTGACCTGCTGGGTTTTTGGCTACCTTACCAGCGGGGTATGGGTGATCGTGGGCCTTATTATTATTGTTTGGTAGATCCAATATACCATTTTTGGTTTTAGGCCCCATGTGTTGCCAACTAGTTGCGGCATGTCCAAATTGAGGGAGAGTCCCTCCCCTTCACTCCAATGCTTGATGATGTTTATTATTATTTATTATTATTAGGTCGTTTGCGTAGCCGAGAACTATAAGTCCAGCTCTACTCAGAGTGGTAAGGATTTTTTCCACTACTAGTGTCCGCAGTAAGGGGGAGAGAACACCTCCTCGAGGTGTGCTGAAGGGTTGTTGACGCTGCGTTCATATCTGCCGTTACGAAACGGTGCTTTAGCATTGTTTCTGTCCATCTTATGATTGGGGGCTCAACTTCCCACTCTTGAAGTGCTCTTCTGATGGACTGATGTGAGGTATTATCAAATGCTCCCTCTATGTCAATGAATGCAGAAAGAGCAGTTTCTTTGCATTCGATTCTCTTTTCTGTGTCTTTAACTAGACAGTACAGTGCACTTGATGTGAATTTGCCTGCTGATCAAAGTCACCATTGCCGCAACTCGATGTCATGCAGAGTTTTCCAATTGAAAAAAGCATCTTTTGGGAATCAAAATGATATAAATTACATCATGCCAGGAGTTGAAACAGATCTGAGCGAGATTAATTTTCCATAGAAAATGGTCGTGATGCTTTATTCTGATGTGTTTGTGTAGAAGGAATTGGATATAATATTATGCTATATGCTATGTGTAACCAAATCATTAAAGAAAATACTCATAAACATCTCCGTATACTCACCATCATCGGTGACGAATTTGAATAAATGTTGAGTTCCTCTAGTGATCCTTTTGTGACACCCTATTCCTTGAAAATGATCATTTTCTTGAACTTCTTATAACAGGTCAGATTTTCAAGTTCGTTTATTCATTCACCGAAATGTGAATAATCGCTCGGCAAGTTGCGGTACTATGAAAAATTCATTTAAAAATTTCCGTTCACCATAATGTCAATCTTTGATGGTTGTCGACCCAAATGAGGTTATTTATTCGCCTGGTGACCTCTGCACCACGGTATATGAAATAGTCTCTAAAATTTAAAATCGATATTGGCTCAGTTTTCTTTTATGCAGTTTTATTTTACTGATATTAACGCGTACTAATTCTAGAACGTCGTGTCGCCATTCGATGAGTTTGACAGAGCGGGAATTAAGACTTATTCTAGCATGTCCTTTTTAATAAATGTCGGACAGAATAGTTATTTTCTTTCGGCGAACTCCTGCAATTAATTCAATAATGCTTCTTTCTGTATGTCAAAATCCTGGAGTATTATTTTCGATATCGGTTAGAAATGTTGTGTTGGGGGAGATATGTGATACGCAGGTCGCGTTTCGATTGGCCAGTTGAAGTTCTTGAAGTGGGGATTTTTGAGGAAGTACCTTGGCCTTTTACGTTGGTTTCTGGAAGTTTCGTGTGCACCTCTTTACACCGGTCAGCCACTTGCAATGGCAGTGTTTGGCGTTGGATGGAAGTTCTTGCTTGATTTTACCTTTGTGGGATCTTCTACCCAACACATATTTGGGTTTCACGTGTACCTTTATTTGATTGTTTGTTTGGTGCCTGGAACTCGCTCCTTAATGGGATTTACTACAGCTTTTGTCAGGTGAATTTATTTTGATTTTTTTTACTGACGCCATTTTATGAAAATTTCATCTCACGTGAATATTCCGTTTTAATTCCCTTTACAGAAGCATTCCTTGTCCAGCCACAGTCCCATCACAGGTAAAAGACTGATTTTTCCGTAATATTTCGTTTTAATTGTTCTGATTGTAAATGTTCATGGGTTATGATTTACATGCAGAACCTTGAATTTATTGATGTTTCACAGGGTCCTACCGACGGGTTTTTCTTTTAGCTATGCCTAAAACTGGGGAGTCGTTTTTCCTGCTGGTCTTTTTTGACTGGGATATCTTCGGCTACCTATAGAGTCCTTCTTCAGTAATTGAGGAAGTCCCTTGTGCTGCTGCGTGCACTTGCTCGCGTTCAGTGAATGTGAACGGTTCCTTCTGGAAACTGCCTGAGGAATCACCCTTAAACCGTGAGATATTTAGATGTAATGTATACATATTTACGTTCAATTGCTTGTTAGTGTAAACTGGGTTAGTTAGCCTTCAAACCCTTAACTTTTTTCCTCGCTCCTTAACAAACGTAATTTTAACTCTTTTTTACTTAAGTAAGGTATATCTTTCTGAGGAGGCCAAACCGTTTATTTGTCTTGTTTTTTTAACCATAATATCTAGTTGATTGTGTTTAACCTAAAACAAGTCTGATTTTGGACTGAACCCCAATATCTGCTCAATTCTGTTTAACCTAAAACAAGTCTAGATTTCTTTTATTGGATCGATTGGCTCTTTCGATAATGTTACAAGCCGTACTATTTGTCACCGTTGTTTAATTTAGATACCTGTAACTAGAGTAGTACCATTGATATTGCATCCAAATGGACTCTGTGATGTGAACTCGTAACATGATCATGTTTAGGGGGTTAATTTAGCATCATCGATGATTATTTAATATTCATCATTGTTTTTACTTGTTTTTTAACTTGTAATTATTAGTGGTTATACCTTTCCTATTTTACTTACTTTTCTAACCAATATCTATTGGCAATTAAATATCTCGTCTGACTCATTGTATAACAAGCAGATTGGTTTTTCTGTGTACCGTAATAGGTAAACGGACTAAATAGTTATTTGTTAGTTTCTGGTAACTGACATAACGAATACTTCGTTTTGCATATCGATTAGCTCCTCTGAAATCCTACTGTTTAATTAGTTTTCTTTGTATACCATTTTATGGTAATTTCTTTTAGTATCAGTGTTCTAAAAAGGAAGTAAGTAGTAAGTATATTTAATTTATATTATTTGGGCTCAATAATTGAGTTTTTGAACTATCGGTTTATCCTTATTATTATTAACTTCCAGTTTAATTATTGTTTATATATTTTTTTATTATTATTGGTGAATTTTTAGCGTCCACCGCTGAATTTATTATTCACATTTTATTTTGTTGCGAAGCCTAAGCCAAAACGAGTTCCATATTTCAACTTGGGTATTTTCCGACTTGTGCCGTCTACAAGTTGGTGGCGCCTTAAATTAAGACCTGCCCTCTACTCTCCGATATTTGAGCTAGAGCCTAATTTGATCGCTTCGACAACAACTTGTCCTGGCTTACGCATCGGTAGTTGTAAATTTTCTTGATTTCAATTTTTAATTGGTTAGATCGAAATGTTCTTAAGTGTCAAACTTAGCAAGGTGTGACAATTATTTATATCTGATTATAATAACTTCATTGATGATATGATATCGGCAAGAAAAATGTCCACAAAATTAAAGTATTCTATGCCAAAACTCTACTTATCTGCATCTACGATGCAATTTGTTTTAATGTGCTCACATGATTTATCAATTTAATTTCAATGCGATTCCATAGTTATGATTTGTTGAAGTTATCTATTCATATTATGCAACATTTATCTAATTTAGGTTCTTTCTGTATTGCATATTCTTGTCAATTGCGTATTTCCATTAGTAGTTTCAAATCATGATCGGGAAAATATCGGTAATTATGATGTTTGCAGAATGTAGAACTTTTAATAATTAATAATTTTACATGACTTTGTTTTTAAGTTTTGGTCCAGAGTAATAGATAATTTTTCATGTCCAAACCCATAATTTTATTAAGGATTAGGAAGTATATTATTTAATTCTGCAATTTTAAAGTGATTTGCCTGTTTTTACAGAAAATTTAAGGCCCCCACAGAAACATCCGATGCACATTTCGATTACGGTATCGGTCATATATTTTGTCATGAGTGTTTTCAGTTAAATGTGTTTCCAAAAATAAGTGAAAAACCTTACTATACTGGCTAACAGCATGTTACGTTCTTTGTTAGCTTCTAATTTTAATTACTTATCTTCACACGTCACAAAAGTGCCCTCCTGCGATCGCGATTTCTGGGCCCTTACCCTCATCAGGCAGGCTTTGCACCCAGGGAGCTCTGAAACTACAGATCTCAAAATGTTTTTTTTTTTTTTTTTTTTTTTTTT
>JAEQML010060587.1:0-26942 GCA_016904865.1 Pissodes strobi | reverse complement strand
TCGTAGATGAGAAATTATGGCTCTGGCTTCCATTTATAGGTCAGGCGAGCAAAAAAATAAAAAACTCCGCAGATTCAAATAAAACTCGGATTTTCATCATATGAATATTGAATTTTTGTCACGTATACAAATTTGGGCAGTAATGAAATTTGGTAATCATTCAACAATAATTTCAAGCTTAAATAATCAAAGTCCCTATAAGGCACTGCGTGTGCAAAAATAGTCGGAGGAAATCGATACAAATTTCCCGATTTAGACGTTTGTAACTGGATATGCCAATAAAAAAACCGTATCTGATCTTCCAGGTCAAGGAACCGGATTAGTCCGGTAAATTTAATATTTGACCTGGTTGAAATTGATAGGCCTTGTTTACATTATAAATTGGAGTAGATACATTTGCGTTATAAATTCATCCCTCGAGGTGCTATCGCTGATTTACGTAGACTTATCTAGGTCAGAAACATAGCTTCAAAGAACGATTACGAGGCTGGCTAACTTAGCTAATTTGAATTTGCTCAAATAATACAGAAGACGTTAATTTTCTTTTTTGTATTGAATTATTAGTAAAGTAGTGGTAGATGTATGAAAGTAAGTAAATAACACTGAGCTATTTTAAATTCAAGGCTCCTTTAGATTGGTGAATATTTTTCACAGCTGTAAAAAGCAATTTACATAATGGATATAAAACAAACGTAAACTAATATTATTTAAAATTGAATCAATTGTGGCTAAAAAATTATGTAAATGCACACATAGTTTGTAAATATAGCATCTATTCACTCTATGTCAACCCAGTCCCATAATGCACTAAACAAATATAAAAAGTACTTTTTCCTATGACCACTTATGAAAATAATAATAATAAAAATAATAAATAAGTCCAGTGAACTTGGCTAGCAAATGCCTTATATCACACGCGGTTTGAAGCATTTTTCAGCACACGTGTTGTAAAATATTTTATCAACATAACTCTTTTTCAACAGATGGCAGGTGATGTTAAAGTATAAAGTTCATTTCAACATGCGTGCGATATTAATCGTTATCTAAACTTTTCGTGCTAGCCTTCGCAGCTTAAGCCTCTTGCTTGAGTGAACATTTTCTTGTCCCATCCAGGGTCTTCCATCTAACATTGAGCTACCTCCTTTCAATCTTTTCGTAAACGATGTTTCCTCATGTTTGAGGTCTTCTAAATTCTTCCTGTATACCGACGATTTGAAATTGTTCGATATAATTGCTAATGACTGTGTGTCACTTCAGGAGAACCTTAAGGGATTTGTAAGGCCGTGTCACTATAATGTGGAATGGAGATCAATACAATTCTAAGTTGCGTTTACCCACAACGTTTGATTATGTCAAGAGATCTTGGTGTTCTTTTTGACGCGGGTCCATAAATGCTGAAGACATGGCTAATATTGCAAGCAACTCTTATAAAAGATACTGGGATTTATTCAAAGAAATTCTAAAAACTTATCCACTATTCTTTCTGTCAAAATTCTTTATTGCATTCTCGTTAGACCAGAACACACCTTAGAGTGCGGATGTTGATGACATAACCTCACTTAAAGTTCGTTGTGATCGCCTGAATAGTCTCATCCTAGAAATATAGGATAAAAATCAACTGTTGGCGGAGAACAAGCATCTTCTCGAGGAGAAAATTGGTTTCCTTGAAGAAAAAGTAAGTTTCCTGGAAAATCAGAAGTCAACGCGTGAAATCATCAGGTTGACGCATAATGTAAATAAACAATCAGCTGACACTGATATTGTTTTGACGGATCAATATGTGTCTGATGTCATTGTCAACTCTTCTTCTTCTGGGTCTGAGTACTCTAAGCCATCTAGCAACACAGTCGACTAAATGGGAGGCAGTAAGGAAACATTGACTGAAGTCTCTGAAATCAAATCCAGAACACCAAGACACAAGGTAAAAACTCCTAAAACCTTTGCTAAAACTACTAAGCTTCGGTCCCCTAGAAAGAATAATTTTGTTCGAGGTACAGGTATCTTTTCAGATACTAGTAAGTTTGCAGCTGAGTTTAAACAAAAACCTAAGCTTGATAAGGCCTTTATATATGTTGGGAATATAAAACCTGGCATATCACCGGGATTTATAGGTGATCACATAAAGAGCCACTGTCCTGAGGTTGGGAATGATATTAATGTGGAGTGCCTTCCCGCAAAAGGTCGTAACCTATCGGTTAAGATTAATATAGCCTTTGGGAAAAAGGATTTGATTATGGATCCCAAGATTTGGCCTGCCGGAGTAATAATCCGTAGATTTTATGTGAGGCAAGATGATCAACAGGTTTTTTCCGCAAGCAGCTTCCCAAGTCACAAGAGATTAGCCAAGAATATAGGAGGTAATAAAAAATCATTATTAATTTATTACCAGAATGCAGGTGGCTTTAAATCTAAATTGCATGATTTTCAACAATCTGTTAATTCTAGTGTATATGATGTTCTGGCATTTAGTGAAACATGGCTTGACACAGATATTTCTGATTCAGAACTAGGATTAGTTGACTTCAACATCTTTAGAGTTGACCGCAATATTATTAACTCAATGAAGAAGCGAGGTGGAGGAGTTTTAATATTGACAAGAAAAAGCTTAAGAGCTAGGAAGATTGAGCCTACAGAAAGGAGCTTAGAACAAGTCTTTGTTCTCATTAACCATGGTGCAGATTCCAATTCCTGGATTATTGGATGTCTTTATATACCACCTGTGTCCAGTGGTGATATTTATCAGAGACATTGTGACTCTTTAGAGGACCTAAAAGAGTCTTATTCTAATACTAAGATTATAATGGTTGGAGACTACAATCTGCCAGATGCTAACTGGTCTAAAGATGAACTGGGTCTTACTGTGGAATGCTCGGAGACATCAGAGGCTAACATACTAGCAAATAGTTATGCTTTCATGGGATTAATGCAGCTAAGTAATGTTGTAAATAGTAGAAATGTTATGCTAGATTTAGTATTTAGTGATTTTAATGATATTAGTGTAATGGATGCAATTGATATTATTTTCGAGAACAGCATTCACCTTAATGCGATTTCCCTTGAGGCCTGTCTGTATGAATCGTCTAAAAATGTTATGTGTAATGTGTATATGTATGATTTTAAAAATGGTAATTTTGTAGCAATTAATGACTGCCTCGCTAGCATAAGTTGGGAGGAATTGTTTAAGGGGATGAATGTGGACGAGGCATGCTCTGTCTTTTATGAGATTTTACACAATTTAATAGGCTTGTATGTTTCAAGACAATAGGTAAAATCTTCCAGTTTTCCAAAATGGTTTGATGCACACATGAGGCGGCTCACTGTTGAGAAGAAGATTGCTCATTGTGACTTTAAGGCTTCCAAATCTCAAATTTCATATCAGGCTTTTTCTGATTTGAGGCGGCAGTGCAAGGAATATCGTCCTATCTATCATAGAGCGTATTTGGATGAATTGGAGAGGAATTTTAACACTAACCCAAAAAGTTTTTGGTCATTTGTCAGGGACCACAAGTCGTTTTCAACAATCAGTGTAGCAGAGATCCTAAGGAGAGAGTTGACATGTTCTCAAAGTACTTTTCTTCTGTTTATGTACCAAAGATCCCCGTACAAATTCCATCTTATGAGTTTCATACTGGATTGGAAGCCAGTTCTTACCACATTCAAATTTGTGAGCTTTTTGAAGCAATTAATAGTCTTCCAAATAGATTAACTTCAGGGCCGGATGGTATTCCGGCAGTGTTTCTTAAGAGATGTGTGTGTACACTTGTCAGGCCATTATCTGATATTTTCAACCATTCACCGTCGACATCGGTTTTTCCGGCTCTGTGGAAGTCTTCTTACTTAAAACCAATTTTTAAGAGTGGTAAAAAAAAACAATGTTTTAAACTACAGAGCAGTTTCTCTGCAATCTGAAATTCCAAAGCTTCTGGACAGCTTAGTCAGCAAAAAATTGGCTTGGGATGTGAGGGGTTTAATGGACCAGGAACAGCATGGGTTTATGTCTGGCAGGTCAACTACCACCGGTCTTGTGCTGTACCAAAACTTTATCATTAACAATTTGGAACACCATAGACAGGTTGACTCTGTCTATACGGATTTTTCCAAAGCCTTTGACAGGGTCAACCATAGTCTTCTTCTTGCTAAGCTCTGGGCTTTGGGTTTTGGTGGTGCTTTGTTGGGGTGGCTTGAGAGCTTTTTGTCCGATAGAACGCAGGTTGTTAGGTTCGCATCATGTATTTCGGATCCTATTGAGGTGCCATCTGGACTTCCTCAGGGATCTCATTGCGGACCAATTTTGTTTAACCTTTTCATGTTGGACATTTTACATCATATCAATAACAGCAAGTTGTTGATGTATGCTGATGACATTAAGCTGTTTCGGCAGATTGATTCAATTGGTGATTGTCTTCTCTTGCAGGAGGATCTTGATGGATTTCAGAGGTGGTGTACGGTGAATAGTATGGAATTAAATATCTCAAAATGTAACATCTACACTTTTTGTCGTGGAACATCCATAACTTATGACTACCAGCTGCATGATGTCTCTTTGGCAAGGCCTGATGCAATTAAAGATCTTGGAATTATGCTTGATTCCAAACTATCCTTTTCCACACATTTTCAAGGAATGGTTGTAAGGGCTATGACCGTGTTGGGATTTGTTCAACGGCTTACTGGTGGTCTTTCAGTTGGTACATTAAGGTCTTTATACTGCTCACTGGTCCGACCTATTGTGGAATATGGCTCTGTTGTATGGTCACCTAATTATCAAGTTCATATCCAGTATATCGAGCGTGTCCAACGACAATTCGTTAGAATGGCCGCTTTTAGGATGGGTTTGGCTAGAGAGGATTTCAGCTATGAGGAATTTCTTTCAATGCTGAGACTAGATTCACTTGAAGCTAGAAGAGAGTTGCTGGATATTTGCTTTTTGCACGGTATTCTTAACTCTAGAATTGACTGTCCCGAGTTCTTAGCCAAGATTGGGTTTAGTGTAGCGGTTAGGAGAGGCCGTCACACTTCTTTATTTGTAATACCTTTCCATTTAACCAATTATGGGTCTAATTAATCTTTGACAAGGATGCTTCGTCACGCAAATGACTTAATTTTAAAGAAAAATATTTGTCTCTTTAATATTTCGCTTGGCACTCTTAAATATAAATTAAGAAGTTTTTAGATATGTATGTTTTTGTATGTATAAATTGTTTGACATTTTAAATTGCTTGTTATTCTAGTTTAAGTTTGTATTTTGTCCGGTGTAATTATAAGTAAAATAACTTGACTATTGTTTACAAATTTTAATCAATTCTAGTTATCTTTGGGTTAGATATATTTTGTAAATGGATGAACCGTTAAATAAATAAATAAATAAATAGAGTATACCGCCTTGGGTTATTGCCCTATTCATACCAACATGATTGAGCGTATGCAATGGGAATTCCTTTATTATATAAACTACAAATTCTTCAGCAATGACCAGCTTTACTATGATGCCTTGTGTTGTAGGCTTAACCTTTTGCCATTGTTTGTAAGAATAACGCACAGGGACAATCATCTTCTCTTCAAGGTGTTAAATTCACTGGTGGATTGTCCATACTTGCTCGCTTAGGTTGGCTTGCATGCTTCATCCAGAATTATTCGTGGCCATCGAACTTTTGATTTACCCTTCCATCCTACCAATTATGGGTCTCAATCATTTGAGACCCATAATTGGTAGTCGCGAGTGAGCCCAACAAAAAGCTATGCCAACAATCGCTATGGATCGCCGACAATAGTGGAAACGTAGCAATTAGGATTCTAAACAAAAACATCAAGGTTCACACCATCAGAAGAGACGAAGGAATTATAAGTGTGCCACTAGAGGAATTCCACATATATGGTTGTTATATTTCGCCAAACGTGGGAAGGGAGGTTTTTGAGGCTTTTGTCAACCGGTTAATGGACATGGTAGAGGAACACGAAGGAAAAGCATTAATCATGGGCGATTTCAACGCTAATCCCCTATAACAGACGCAAGGGGGCAGTACCTAATTGAGGCAGGTGCCAGATTAGGATTAGTAGTCTTAAATGACGGTTCGCCCACATCCGTAAGAAGAAATACTAAATCACATATAGACGTCACTTTCTCGACACCTAACATTACAAGGAAAGTTCTAAACTGGAAAGTCCTTGACAACGAACCACTCTCCCCTCATAGACATATACAAATTGACGTACAGAGCAACTCCAAACCACAGACACATCTAAGAGACAAGGTTTTTATTAACAAGATTGAACTTAAAAGGAAACTTGAAGAGCTAGACGAAACTGACCTACCGACAGACCACGGCACAGTGGCTGCAAAACTCAAAAACCTGTACAACTCAGCATCCTCAGTGCAGTATGGGCCTCCCAGAAACAGCGAACCATATTGGTGGTCTGAAGAAATAAACACGATCCGCGAGCAATGCATTAGGGCTAGAAGAACACTCTGTTTCATGAATAGGAGACATGGAAGATCCGACAGCCAGAACAATACGACACTAAACGCCATCGAAGAATATAAGGATAAAAAACGGGCACTTCGCATCGAGATCAAGCGACAAAAACGCAAGATGTGGGTCGAGCTGTGCAATGATCTGGAAAATGATATCTGGGGCCAGGCTTGCAAGATCGTTTCCAAGAAGGTTAAAGGAATGACAACTCCTGCCAGCATAACTGAATGCAGAAAAACTGAAATTGTTGACGTACTTTTCCCGAGACAGAGATACACACACACCAGGATGGCAGGAGACACTCCACGCCCTCTCACTACAGAAGAAATTCAGTTAGCAGCCGAATGCCTCAAGAGCGGAAGAGCACCAGGCCCAGACAGTATTCCACCAGAGTTAATTAAAGAAATAGCCAAAATAAAACCCGACCTATTACTTATGGCGCTAAACAAGGCTCTTATGGAACAGACTTTCCCAACACCATGGAAATTAGCAAAACTTGTTCTTAT
Organism: Pissodes strobi; assembly: GCA_016904865.1. Classification (NCBI taxonomy): domain Eukaryota; kingdom Metazoa; phylum Arthropoda; class Insecta; order Coleoptera; family Curculionidae; genus Pissodes; species Pissodes strobi. Next base: position 19,969 of record JAEQML010060587.1, on the reverse strand, counting down.
ACCTAAACCAAAAAAACCACTGGACCAACCAAACTCATATAGACCACTGTGCCTCATTAACACAATAGCGAAACTGTACGAACAAGTAATAAAGGCCAGAATCATGGAGGAATTGACAGGGGAACGAGAAATATCAATTAACCAATACGGTTTCTGTAAGGGAAAATCAACCGTGGATGCAATTTGCAAAGTCCTGGAACATGGACATAACACCAGACTAGGAGCTGGCGGAGCTGGCAAGAGAAGGTGGTCGGTACTAGTAAAGTTGGATGTAAGAAACGCTTTTAATACAGCTTCTTCGGACGCCATAATTAAAGAAATGAGAAGACGAGCTTTTTCCCCTTACTTAATTAATATTATACAAGATTACCTTAGCAACAGAATCCTGAAGTACGATAAAACAAAAAGAAAGCTGTCGGCAGGAGTGCCCCAGGAGTCGGTTTTAGGTCCTACCTTGTGGATAATTTTGTTTGATGAGGTATTAAGATTAGTATATGGACCAGGGGTGAAAATCGTGGGATACGCGGACGACTTGGCGCTCATAGTAGCTGCAAGAACCAAACAATACCTGATTGATGCGATGAACGCTGCGCTACTTACGATCACCAGAGAAAACTGAGGCGGTTATCCTGAATGGCCCCAGGGACAGAAGGGAGATTCAGTTCAGACTGGGAAATGAAACAATCACACCATCTCCACAAATAAAATACCTTGGGATAATTGTGGGCCAAAACATGCATTTTGGAAGTCATTTAACCGAAGCAGCGAAAAAGGCTGAGGCGGCAACAGTAGCACTGGCGCAAATAATGCCAAACATTGGCGGTCCTAGCTACGAAAAACGTAGGCTACTCCTTACAGTATCACAGTCAGTACTGTTATATGGTTTTCCAGTGTGGAGCTATATGTTGAACTTTAAGAAGTACAAAAACATGTTAGAGGGAGTTCAACGCAAAGCGCTATTAAGGGTTGCAAGGGCATACAGGAGGGTGTCTAGCCAGGCGGTGCAAGTGGTTTGTGGAGGACCACCTCTTTCTGAAATTATTAAAGAACAAAGTAGCATTTTAGAGGGCGAACCCAGAGATGTAGCTAATCGAAACACCATAGATCGCTGGAAACAAATATGGACTAACGAGGAAACAAAAGCAGCATGGACAAGGAAACTCATTCCAAACTTAAAATCGTGGGTCGAATGTGAGCACCGGAAAACTGATTATTTTCTGACACAGGCACCAACCGGACATGGCTCCTTCAGGAAATATACTTATAAAATAAAAAAGGCTTTGGATGAATCATGCGTCTACTATGGGCAAGAGCCCACACTATTTCATTGTGACAGATGGATAACAGAGCGTTACAGGGCAGAGCTAGATCTGGGTTTTCCTGTGACCCCTAACAATATGGCTGAAACTATGGTGGAAAGCAAAAATGGGTGGAGGATAATATACACAATGATGAAAGCTATAATGAGCCGCAAAGAAAGTGAAGAAGGGGAGCTAGCCAAACCAAAACTAAACATCGTTTGAGTATCTCAATTAGAAACGTTTGTCTTCTTATTATCATATAGTATTCATATTTTTCTATTATTTTTTTCTTTCCTTTTTTCTGTATAGATTTAAGATTGGGTTCTTAAATTTAGGTTCTAGTGTAGTTTTATATCATTATCAAATTAAATGTACTACTTTTAAATATCCGATCGATAAGTACTGGATCGAAATATGGCCAATTCGGTGAATCGTTTTAAATTCGCTCAATTAATCTATTAAAAAAAATTAGCATTATCGGAAATTATTATTATCTCAATTAGCGTTAAAATATTTTTTTTTTCAGATGGAAAAAATACTGAAGCATGGGCCAAGGCTTTAAAATCCCAAGACTATGAACTGCTCTGTCCAAATGGAGGAAGAGCACCTGCTGATGATTTCGCAAAATGTAACTTAGCTCATGCCCCACCTCATATGGTAAGCTAAACTATGGAAATTGCGGAAAATTCATTATTTTAAACCTATTAGTTTAACTTTAAATACATAATTCCCTAACCATGTTTAAGTAATTAGTTTAAATCCCCATATGAAGTTTGTTAGCTTACAGATCCATAGTTTATATTGTCGGTGAAATGAAGTTAATTCTATAAATTCATTATCTTTTGTCTTCTTTTGTAGAACTAATAAATATTAAATGCCTCAAGGGTAGTTTGGAGAACTGAAATACATTAAATCGATTAACGAATTCATTCATACATTCTAGCAGGAAGATCTTTTTTAAAATGTAATACATTATTTTCTACTTTTCACAATGGACCAAAGAAGATTACTTCTTTAGTCATAATAAGCATGAGACTTGAGAATTTCATGTTAGTGTACTGCCATTTTGGTTACGGGATCTGTAAACGATTTTTATTTTTCGAGTCTTTAATATGCTGTGGATATTTATCAGGGTTGCCCCTCAGGCAGAAACTAAGCCTAAGGCCTTAACGATATCGGGTTACGGCCAACTAATTAAGCAACATGAGAGGTGGATTTATAGACTAAACCTATAGAATAATTTATTTATACGGAAATATACTGCCACGTTAATATTGGAGTGTCTTCTAAGCCAGAAACTAAGTTTACCGAAAACTCAATTGACACTCCTGCTGCGTGGCGAGATCAATAAACACTGCCTCTTTATTAACACCTTTTATTGCATAAATATAATAAGGATTCTTTGGTTACTTTTGTATAAAACCATTTGTAGGTCTTGACTGGATATACGATGTTTCCCTCACCTTTATCTGCATGGCATCATTTTTGGATCATCTCTCCAATGAGATGTTCGCTCCTCTGGAGCTTGTTCCCATATTAATGTAATATCTGGAACTGTAAAGTTTTTGGTCATTAAATGGCATTGCTCTATCCTCTGTCAGACTAGGGCCACCGAAGAAATAAGTCTGAGGCCGATGCTAGCCCTAGGTGGTAGATGCATAAACCTACTAGCATCGTCCGATGAAGGACCACCCCAACAGAACTGGGAGGTGCTAGTTCCGGGTTCGACTGTAGGAATATATGGACTTCGCACACACACCGCTCGTCGAGTGTCATACGATCTGCCTTTAGTGTGTGCCACTGCCATAAAAAAGAGCTTCATAGGGCTGAAAAAACTTCCCTGAAAATATCAAAATTTGTAATGCTTTGAAGAACGGTGTTTAGGACAATAAGTATATTGCCACTTTGGCTATCTTCTCCTCATTGACCACGGTACTTAAAGACTTTAGCACTTCCAAGGTTATGATCCTTCATCCGTCTTTAAATCTTTCAAAGTGGTTTACCCATTTCTCTCCATCTTCTTTTGCTTATATATATGTTCCATCCTGGTCTACTTCTCTGCCTGTTTCTTTACTTTTATCAACAGCTCATTAGTCACTATCATAACGTCGAAACCATTTGTGAATTTAACAGCGATCTTTCTTCCATCAATGCCGAAGATATAAATTTGTGATGTTCCTTTGGATTTTCTAAGACTCAACCTCTGGAACCATTGACGCACATGTTTGTTGATATCACGCTTGTCTAAAATCAATTTATAAGTTTAGCATTTTTCTTATGATCAATAATAGTGGATTTGATAGTCCCTCAAGTAAACTGATGTAATGATGCTTCTTTTTCATTCGTTTGGTGTCTTTTCCTAGTTCCCGAAAAGGTTTATAGGTCGTACCAAGTCTGGTAAGTGTAAATACCTATGTAGCAACTCTTATGGATATTTCAATCACACTGTTGTGATATTATCTGTACTCTAAAGGTTTTTTGTTTTGTTCGTTTACATTTAAGAGAAAATCTGCATTCTGCTCCTGTCCAGTGTTTGTTTCATATCAATTTTATCGTTTCCATTGTCCTCCTTATGCGTGAATACGATCTCGGTCTGAAACCATCCTTTATTTAGGATTAATTCTAAAATTATCTAAATTGGTGATTCCTTATTGCTTTTTCTTATCGCTGCTCTTGTTTTTGCTCCATATGTCCTGCTACTTTCTGTTTCCTCCTTCCTTGCAGCAGTATTTGTCTGGTTTGGTTTCTCATTTCCAAGACTTTTCTACATTTTTCAACACCATCGTCTGCATCTCTAGTTCCGCTCTGCTCTAGCAAACTATGTCGTCTCTTCTTTCTTCATATATTTTTCTTCACTTTTTCACATTCTATGTAATTATTGTATTAACACTATTAACTATTATTCTCCTGTTTAATAATTTGAGCTGTCACTTTGGCTTGCGCTAAGGAATAGACCATGATGTCTGTGCCCATGCCTCTAACGCTTCTCACATCTAGCACGTTGCTTTCCTGTTTTGCAGGATCAAACTGATTTATCGTGCCGCCATTGCTTTATATCCAGGTTTAATTGTTCCTTGCTATTAGCTCTGCCAGTCGCAGTCTTAAAAAGTACTTCTTTCCCTTCAAGTTGGCCATAGAACATTTTTAGTTTCTTCGTCATTCTCCTCAGCGTGGTGATATGATTGAAAAAGTGTACTATTGCTGTTTATCTAGATTTTACTGAAATGACAGTTGCTAGAAGCGGTCCTGCCAGTACGAATCCTATTTCAAATTCAGGTCGGTTCTTTTGCTGCTCCCAGGTGCGATTATTCTATTTCCTGGAAAAACAGCAGGTAGATTTTTAAAAACATAGGAAGTTACCGAAAAGACTTACACTTCAACTAATACTGATTATATTTGAATAAATAGTGACACAGATATATCATATGGTTATTTTAAAGATTGGGAACGCGAAAGTATGACAAACATAAGCGTCTTATTTAGCTGAGTTGGTGTAATAATCCTGGTATAAATCCAACCGTCCTCTTTACTTAATCTAAAAATCTCTAACTGTATTATGCGTGATTTTTAGGTGGTTACATCGAACACAAAATCCGATTCTCTAGTTGACGAGATTAGAAACGCTTTGATAATGGTTAGCACACAGTACACGGAGAGGCCAGACCTGTTCAAGCTCTTTGGATCGTTTAATGGAAAGAAGGATTTGCTTTTTAAGGTAAAAATGAATTAATTGCGCCTTCTTTAATATTCAATCAATTGTCATCTTATGGGAAATAGGTGATCCATTCGACTGCACCAATAGTTTAAATAGCTTTAATATGTAGGCCATTTAAAGAACTAAGTTAAGCAAGTTATATTTTTTAATAGTAGGTTATTATATGCAAAAAATAGATTTAATTAGGTATGTGGTATTTAAAGTGTTTAATTTAACAAACTTAATTAGGCGAATCATATTTAAATTATTTAATTTAGCAAAGGAGTCAAATAAATATTGAAATATTAATAATTTCTGGTTTTAGGTTGATAATGTAATTATTGCTTATAATTTCTGGAAAATATGAACCTAAAGAAGGCATGTGGAGTGACACTTTGCATTCACGACAATTTGTAGTTTTTCTTGGAATGAAATGAGCGAGGAATGCTTTTTAAACTTCTCCAATAATAACTTGATATAATTATTTAGTAGTGTATTGAATTGGAAACTTTGAAGCATTTTCACACCTTTAACTTGAGAACATTATTTATCGATAACTAAATTTATCAACTTATTTTTCACCAAATATATTCTTATGCTAGCAAACCGATAATAGTGAGCACTAACTAAAGCTAACCCTGAATCGAAATAATTGAAGCAAAAAAAAAGCAATCCCAAAAATCGACCAGTCTGATTTCTGATTGGTGCTTCTTCAGGCGGGAACACGTATCTAATCTGTTTCATTTTTAAATATTTAGTAATTATTTTTTTATTTATCATATAATTTTCGGTGATATTTAAAAATTACCGAAATGGGTTCCCCAAAAATCCAATATTATAGCTAAAGGTATCTTTAGATACATTGGGTTAATGTTTGTTTTATGATCATACACATTTTTTAAATGGAATTTTTGAGGAAATTAATAATTATTTTGTCTATGATGGTTTAGATAGATAGATAGGTAGATAGATAATATGCTTTATTGTCATAAAAACAAAGCGGACAGTTTTGTGGACAAAGCCAACTAATTAGTAACAAAAATCAGCGCTAAATAATAAAATACACCAAACATCACAATTGATGCAATAAACATTAACACGAATAAAAATTTCACTATAACAGTTGGTATCTAAAATGTATATATGCACATAAAAATAAAATAAATTACATCCATACATATTCAGTCTTATAATAGCCCTACTTATATATTCACATTTGTATATCACCTGAGAGCTACTATTTTTTTCCTTAATCAAATCAATATTAATTATTATTTTATTAATATAATCCTATAGCACTGCCAACGCATGTCAACCATGTCAAAACCTGTCCTGATAGTACTCTTGCAGACTATAATAGCCACCATTAATAAGCAGTGCCCTAACACTTTGTTTAAATTTTTTTATGTTAATTTTTTGAGGTAAATGGTTAAACATTTTAATGCCATTGTAGTATATTTATTTATGGACAAGAGTAGATTTGGGAATAGGAAGTTGCAAGTCTCCCCCTACAATGGATCTTGTTTTATATCCACTAGAATGGCCAAGGAAATCATTCCGATGTAAAAAGATAAGAGAAACAGATTCTAAAATATATAAAGATGCGACTGTCAGTATTTTCTTAGATATAAACAGAGGTCTGCATGACTCTCTAAAATGTGCTTGACATAAATATCTTATTGCCCTCTTCTGCAAAACAAAAATCATTTCAAGCACTTGATTGGATGCGGACCCCCAGAAGGCAATGCCATAACGAAAGTGTGACTCTATCAGTGCATAATACACCATTCTAGCAAATGCAAACCCAAGTTCACCGACTGTGGTCTTAACAGCATAGCATCCAGAAGCAATTTTCTTGCTTAAATTGCAAATATGATTGTCAAGCCCAAGAATTTGCTATGATTTTGGTGTGTTAAAGTAACATTACCAACTTTAAGGCCATCCATACTGCACTTAAAATAAACTATATTTGTCTTATTAACATTTAGAGCCAAAAGATTGGAATTGAACCACCTATTTATAAGTTACAACTCCCTCAAAATCATAGTTTTTAAAGTGTTAGCCTCATTGCTGCTCCATAAAATTGTAGTATCATCAGCAAAAATTGTAAACTTTCCAGGAATATTGAGCCTTGCAAGATCATTGGAAAATATTAGGAACAAAACCGGTCTCAAGATCGACCCCTGGGGTACCCCCAATTCTATGTTTCCAGGTTTTGATGTTTCAGAATTTATTAAGGCCTTCTGGGTCCTTCCCTGTAAGTAGGACTCAAACCATGATAAAGCCACACCCCTAAACCCATAATTGTAAAATTTCCCGAAAAGTATAGAATGGTTTACACAATCGAAAGCTTTTGCTAGGTCCAGTGATGTGAATTGGTAAATTACCGATAAATTACCTTGGTAATTTACTGTAATTTACCGTAAATGACCAGAAATTGATTACCGTAATTTACTGGTAATTAACGTAGGAAATTACCGGTTCTTGTGCTAAATTATTAACGTTATTTACCGTAATTTACCGTTATTTACTGTATTTGTTGTAATACCATATTTCCGAAAGCGACGTTTGTCAGCAATATGAGCAGTATGCGTTCGGGGATTTACTGCCGGCTGCCGGATCGGGATTTACTGTCGACTGTCGCGAATAATGTCAATTCACATCGTTTAAAATATGTATTTCCCCGGTCTTAAGAATTAACAGGATATTTAGGTACGCTCTCTAAAGTAAAAACGAGTTGTAGGTCGCAGTCGATGTTTTGGTTATGGCTTAGAGCATAGTGTACCTCCTAATATTGCTATATTAGTCGTTATTGGTGTTCATTCCAATCTTTATCGGAGTCTGAATATGAATCCGACTGTTCTGAAATAGATGGTGAAATTGAAATAGATGAAATTGTTGATCTAGAGATCCCATTTAGTCCAGCTCATTGTGAAATGCAAATATAAAAAAAATAACGTACTTACTTAAAAGGGCACTTAACCTAAATATTAACGTACGAATTTAAGGTTTTCTTTAGATTCAGTCCCTACAAACAATTAAAATTTAGTTGATGGATGTGGAGGTTTTTGTTCTGTGTTGTTTTCGTTTTAAAATTAAATAATATTTAAGGAAAAAGCAATGTTTTATTCACGAACAAATAAGCACACACCGTAATTTAATTCCGAAGTGATAATTACGTGACTATGACAAGTTATTTCTTATACATGTACAAGTACAGGGGGTCCAATTTTCGTTGTCATTGCGGGGTATCTCCATTATTTTGACAGATAGAGAGATGCGGCTTTCGCAAACCTGGACTACTTTTTCGAGAAACAAAAAATGCCATAATCAAAATTTTCCTAGCCCTCTTCGTTTTCGAGCTACAGGGTCAAATTGAAAATTTGCACTTTTAGGGCATGCTTTTTTTAAATGAAAAAATCATAAGTTTGGGTTGTATGTCAAAAACGGTAGTTCTGAAAAAAATCAAGCACGCCACTGAATTATACGTAAAAAGATCTATAAGAATGCGTTTTTATCTTTTCGACAAGTTATCAGGCAGCTGAGATACGTTGCCCTAAAAGAGCATATTTTAAATTTCACCCTGTAGCTCGAAAACGAAGAGGGCTAGGAAAATTTTGATTATAGCATATTTTGTTTCTCGAAAAAGTAGTCCAGGTTCGCGAAAACCGCATCTCTCTATCTGTCAAAATAATAGAGATACCCCGCAATTACAACGAAAATTGCACACCCTGTACATGCTTCTTTGAAAAAATAGCAACTTTTGTTTGTAAACTAGTGCCCGCTCTGTTTCTCTGTTTTTTTTTTCAAATTGACGTTTCCAAAAGAGAGTAATACATACAATTTACATTCATTTACGAATGGAAATCGTTATTAGTTTACTTGCAGTTTACGGTAAATTACGGTAATTTATTGTTATTTACCAAAAATATATTACGGTTATTTACCATAGTAAGAATTTACGAAACAAATTTATTACCTCGGTAATTAATTTTGGTAATTAACACTCGTAAATTACCACCGTAAATAACCAAAAATATATATTACGGTAATTTTACATCACTGGCTAGGTCGCAAAAAAACAGCAGCCGCTACATCGGACTTATTCAAAGAAGAAAACAGTTGCGTAAGCAAATTGAACATAGCATTGTTTGTCCCAGTACTTCTGCGAGAGCCATACTGTGCATTGTTTAGTAATTTTTTGTCCTCAAGAAATGACATGATACGAGTTTTGGTTAGTTTCTCAATTAATTTAGATAAGGTAGACAGCATAGAAATGGGTCGAAAATGTGCAGGGTTGGTTTTATCTCCACCTTTATGTAGAGGAATTATCAATGCAGACTTTAAGCTTGAAGGAAACACTCCGCTTGTCCATGAATGGCTTACAGCTTCAACCAATATATCTGATAGAACCATATCTGACATATTAAGCAATATCCTAACCGACAATCCATCCTCCCCAGAAGCATTTTTCTTCTTAATGCTCTTGAGAGTTAGTTTAACTTCTGCTAGATCAGTTGGTGTAAAGGCAAATGAGTGGGGCACTGAAAAACCTGACATATAGGACATTGGATCTTCGCATGTTTTTATGGTTCTTGTTAAGTTTTTCCCAATATTGCAATAATAGTTGTTCAGGTTGTCAAAGCTAACTTCAGGATGAGGTAGAGATGTTTGAAAATTACTAGAACGAATATTATTTATAATTTGCCAACATTCTTTTTGCTTATTAGAAGTATGATTCAGGCGATCGAAGTAATACCGTTTTTTAGCAGCCGCGATTAATCTGCGAAATAAAGATCTATAAGAGCTAAAATACACACTAAAGAATGGACTATCTGCAAATTTCCTTATCCTATGAAGTCAGCGAAGATTCCTAGATGACGTTTTTAAACCTTTAGTAAACCATGGCTTTTGTTTTTTCATTTTGATATTTTTTACAGGAAAACATTTGTTAAAAATTTTTGTGGTTTTCTGGTGAAATAAACTTAGAGGCTCCTTGGATGCCAGCACATGATTCCATGATTCCTCGCTACACAACCGATAAAACCTATCATAGTTTCTTTTATTAAACACTCGACCTAACAGTCTGGCTTTCTGTTTGTTTATTACTTTTGGCTCCATTACATTACAAATCACTGCTTCATGATCCGACAGAGCAGCATCAACGACCCTACAATCTACCTCTTCCTCACTATAACTAGAACACACATAATCAATTAAGGTTGACGATGTTTTTGTTATACGTGTAGGCATTGTAACATGCATGTTTAAGTCATTAGAAATTAATATATTTTTCAATGCAAGGTTGGAGACTTCATTGCCGTTGTTGTAATCTATGTTAAAATCTCCAGCCAGTAAAACCCTACAAGATGGAGATATTTGAGACAAAACACTGTCAAGGCTTGTCAAACACTCATTTACATCAGATTTGGGTGACCGATAGACACATATTATATAGAGGTTGAGTCTCTTTGAAAATATTATACTGAATTCAAAAGTTATTTCCTTTAGCAAATTATTGAATTTGTTGATGGGTTCAAACTTGCTTAAGCTTAAAAAAAATTCATTCAATAAAATCATACAACCACCATGTCCAGAGCCAGTACGACAGAACCCTGACACAGTAACATACTCAGGCACATTGACTAATTCATACTCACTCAGCCAGTGCTCTGTAATAAGGACAATACTTGGATTATTACAACTGTTCAAAAATATGCATAGTTCATTTGTTTTGTTTCGTATTGATTGAATGTTCAACAATAAAGCAGAAAATTGACTGTTGCTGTCTTTAATTTTTATAGATAGACTATTACCTAAACCAATGTGGTGGGCGTTATGAGAACCGGATCTAAAAAAATAAGCTCAGAATCTTTTTCTAAACTACCCTTCAGTACACATTCCTTTGGTGTCAGATCTACAAAACAGTCATTTCCATTTACTACCAAGTCAGATTGAGTATTCTTGACTATATCATTACTTAAAGACTTAATAATATCAATTGATGATAAATGTACAACATTCGATGTCTGAGTTTGTAATTTAATCTGTCTTAAACAATAATTTGATGGTATATTATGAAAATCCAGAACCACACCTCTGATTATGGATGCCAACTTAGCTAGACCTTTACTGTTCAGGTAAATACCTTTTGAATAGTCAGAAAATCGAAATCTATCAAACAAATCCAGACAGCAAATGTTAACCACAAATTCTCTCAGCCCATTGACAATTCTATGATTAACATGTTCTACATTTCTATGTGGTACACTTCCCTGAAGCTTTGCAGGTAGTGTACATATTATTAGGTCAGTATGAAAACACATATTTGAAAGCAGTGATATTTCACTTAGACTAATATTACTATTATTTAACCCAGCCAATACCACAACATAATCATCACTTGTCATCCTAGAGATTGAGCTATTTTCATTTGTCACATCTCTAAACCTTGCACCCGGCCGACAGACAATCTGAACCACATAGGCCACAGAGAACAACTTCTCGAGATGGGGATATAAGTATTTTCCATACTCATCAGTCAGCACTAAAATTTTCTGTTTTCTTTTCTGATGAATGGTGTTATCATTACTACTACTGTCATTTATATATTTTTGCCTGTTATCCACCATACTACACTCTCCCATAATATTTACAGTTTTATCACTTCTATTGTTATCCATGCTAGAATCTCCTGTCATAAACTCAAGTCCTTTATCATGTGTCTCCTGCAAGTTTCGTAGTTCTGTCTCCAATCTCGTGTATTCCTCTTCAATCATCCTTATTGAAACCACCATACTTTCACTAAATTCAGTTGCCTCATGAAGGTCTTTCTTAATCTTAATATTTTCTTCATTCATGTTCCTGACCATGCCAATGTATTAATCTATTTGCTTTTGACAGTTTTGAGTTTTTTCATTATGTTCATCAATCTCCATTTGTTTTACTTGAATCCTCTCTTCCCATTTTTGTTCTGTTATAGAATCATTATTAGCATGTTCAGTGTCTGAAATTTCCTTTAGTAGGTTACAGTTAACATTTTCTTCCTCAAATCTTCTTGACAGAATCATATTCTCTTCCTCAAGCTCCTGGACTTCAATTTCCTTTGCTTCTAGGGCCTCTTTTACCTCAGAATTTACTGATCTGCAGCATTTTAATTCGCTGGCCAGTGAATTGGCTTCTACTTCTAAGCTTCTAATACATGTAGTCAATTTTTTATCTCTGTTCCTCATTTCTATTAAATTTTGGTCTTTTTCTTCATATTTAGTTACCATATTATTGAATTCCTCTTGCTTTCTACTGTTCTCATCTTTCAGTTGACGTATCTCCTGATTTAATTTTTCAATAATTTTAATGTGTACCTTAATTTTTTCTTGTGCCTCTTCTTCTCTGTCACATGCCAAATCCTGGAAACTCCTAGAACCTCTCTGTAGTCGGATAATGTAGTTATCCTTATTTTTTAAATCAGTTTGCAGCCTATTGCAATCTTTTCTATTAGGTCATATTTCTCCAGGATATCTTCAATAACATTATCCCGCTCATTTAATTACTGTTTGCTCATAAGCTTTCTTTAGATGTTCTAGTTCCTCGTTACAGTTTTTAATCAGCCCCTTGCAGACTAAGCATACAAATAATAAAGATTTTTGATTTAAAACAAGGCAGTCACATTCGGCTGTTGTTAGTTTAGAACATTTCCTGCAAAAAGTTCGCTTGCAGATATAGCAATATTAGCTCCAAATAATTCATTTTCTGGAGGTCTCCTTTTAAAAACGCAAACTTCTTGACATTCACCGCATTTACTCATCTTAGCCTATATCAATGTGAGAAATCCAACTCTAAAGAAATGTTGCATCAAAAAGACTAAATTTATATCTTCTCTTAAAAATAGCTACAACCTTAAAGAGCCTGAAAATGACCACTGATTGGGGCCTAACAGACATAGATCTTGTCTTGGAGAATGACTCCCAAAACGAATAATTTTTTTGTCAAAACTCCAATAAATCCCGCCTTGGAGAATCACCCACTGAAACTGATAAAAGAACTATTTATCTGCTTGTAAAATACCAGTGTCCTTATCAGTGTTATTGTTCCTGAAGTATTTTTGCAATACAAAAGGTCTCCTTTGTTATTTGCTATTGTCTTCACTAAATAGTTAGTTTTCTCATCAATCTCGTAACAAATGCAATATTCTCCTACTCAGGACCACTCGTCACTACATTTAACATTTATCACAAAAATTACAGATTTTCAACACAAAAACTACTATCAAAAATTTGAAAAGAAACTGGAGCGCGATTTAACACCAGCTGAGTTGGTTTATGACGCTTATTTTGTTCTAGGACTCGGCGACCGGACTAGTTTCAATCTCTGGAGAATCTGAAGTACAAAAGGGATACGCTCATCTTTTATCGGTAGCAAATTCTTGCCAGTAAAAGCGAAAATACGAAGCATAGCAGACTTCAAACCAAAAACAGAAAGAATGGGAAATTTAGTGATATGATAGCAAAGCGGCGACTTATATAATAAGTTAATGAAGCATTTATGTTAAATTTTTAATAAACTTTCTTATTATTTCAATAATATAATTTGTTTTAATTTGTGAGATTTTTTCCTCGTTAACAATTTTAGTATATACGAAGAAAAGTTCAGTACATTACTGCCGCAACAAAAGTCATAGGATGTTATATTTGAATACTAATAACAAAGAATATTCTACTACGAAGCATATAATATTCTTTGCTAATAATAAGGAAAACGAGTTTAAGAAAAATAAAAAATATTTATTTATTTATTTTTATTTATTTATTTATTTACGGGCATAAAGTCCAATTTTAAAGTGACAACTTCACAAATCATAAGAAAGATATAAAAAAAAAGATACAAAAGTGAGAAATTTTTAAAAATTACTTAACCTACAGGTAAAATATGCTCTAAGGAAAAGAGAAACATTACAATAAGTTAAATACATATACGTAAAAGAACACAGAATATAACATTTAATTTAATTAGCATCGCAGATCGGACAATTATCACAGAATATAATCGACAGCAGGGTAGCTGATGTGATTAATATAGAAAACTAGACCACAATAAGTCTTAACTGGCGCAAAATCGACTCCGAGGAATACCAAAAAAATCAACCGTGCCAGAAAAATCGTTTGCAATTTTCAGAATTCTGTTGATACTAGAATATTGGCCATAATTAGTTCTGTGGAAAGGAATATAGAACAGTAAGGGATTACGAGTATGACGAGGCCGAGCGAACAAGGATATCCTACTTAGGATCCCAGGGCAGTCAGATTTAGAATTCAAGATATCAAAGAGCAGCTTGAGGTCTTTACGGCGACGTCTAGTCTCAAGTGAATTTATGCTGAGAACAGCCTCCATCTGATGATAATTAGGATCAACAATCCTCATCATGAAGGCAACACATCTAAGAAACTTGTGCTGAACACGCTCCACGCGCCGAATATGAACTTGTTCGTGACACCAAGGTCATGAACAAGTGATGCAGAACGAAGAGCGGATCCGCGGAGCGTATAATTGAACATGATGGGATTTTTCGACCTATAAAAACGCATAACCTGGCACTTCTCCACATTAAGATGCATAAGATTTTTATCACACCAAAGTACAAGGGAATTAAGACGTTCCTGAAGCGACAGTGCATCCACCTGCGACCGAATTCTGCTGAATATATTAAGGTCATCTGCAAATAACAGACAACAATGAGGACCAATATATTGGGTAATATCATTAATGAAAATGTTAAAGAATAAAGGTCCCAGGTGAGATCCCTGAGGGACACTAGAGATAACCAAGATTTCATGGGAAAGATAGTTATTAACTCTAACAATTTGCTTCCTGTCCGTCAGATAAGAATTTATCCAGCATAGCAAAGTCCCTCGAACCCCCATAGAAGATAGCTTAGCAACCAGCAACCCATGATTGACCCTGTCGAACGCCTTTGAGAAGTCAGTGTAGATCGAGTCAACCTGATAACCCTCCTCCAAGAAGTCGGAATACTGAAGTAAATTAACCTCAGTTGAACGACCAGACATAAAACCGTACTGGCTTTCCACAATGTCCATCCCAAGCTGAGAAGTCAAAAATTCAGTGATCAAGCTCTCGAAAAGCTTTGGGATTGTACTTAACATTGATATAGGCCGATAGATAGTAACTTCGGACCTATTGCCAGACATATAAATAGGAGTAACAAAACTCAGTCTCCAAGGCTCAGGAAACAAACCACTCCGGAGGGACGCACTAAATATGTGGAAGAGAGGCCTAGCCAAGACAAAAGAACAATTCTTAAGCAAGATAGCGGGGACACCATCAGGCCCAGGGCCCTTGCTAGTATCCAAATTTTGTAGAGCAGTGTATACCGAGGAAATAGACAAAGACAAGGAGTCAATCACTTTGTTGTTAAAGATAAAGCCCCGACAGTCATCGTCACGACACACCTCGTCGGAGTATACCCTAGAGAAATAATCGGCAAACATGTTAGCGCACTCAAAGCCATCAGTACTCAGTCTGTCATTAAACCGAACAGAACCTGGAATTTCCTTATCCTGCCGTTTAGAGTTAACAAGGGTCCAAAAGGCCTTAATATTGTGTTGAAGAGAAATTTCGGTAGAATATATGAAGGTGTTATATGAGACTTTAGACAGTCTTTTACACTCAGTTCTTAGTCCAGAAAAAATAGCGTAATCGGCAGGGCTAGGTGTCTTCCTGAACTTCTTGTGAGCGGCTTTTTTTTGTAGGTTTGTTTCCTTCAGTTCCTGGGAAAACCACCTGGGAAATCTTTTCGATGAGTATCTCTTTAGTGGGACAAACCTACTGAATGCGTCATAAACCACTTCATAAAAGTTATTCAGCATTATGTCCAAGGACACACCTAGGAGCAGGGCATCCCAAGGCACATGACCAAGGTATTCGTTCAAACCAGGCAAATCAGCGGACCTGAAATCATAATAATAACCATCCGCCTGGTATTCAGGCGAATCGCGAGTCGGAGCACCCCGAATGATAACTGTTAAGGGAGGATGATGATAATTTATCGGAAGAAGTGACTCGTCAGCCTCCCTCACGATCACATCAGCATCCCTGGAAATCACCAGATCTAACATTTTATTATTCGCATTCAAGATATTGTTAATTTGAAATAAATTATGAAAAGAACACATTGAAGAAATAGACACAGTAGCATCTTTCTCCAAGGCAGTCGAACCAGCATTCGCCCACACAACTGAGCCCATATCAGTCATAGACCAAGTAACATTAGGCCTGTTAAAGTCACCCAACAAGTAGTATTCAGCTTCAGGATATAGGTTAGAAACAGCATCAACAGAGTCACTAAACGCGTTATAAACTTCCAGCGCTGAATGAGGAGGAATGTATACAGCCCCAATCACTATTTGATATTTCGAACTTCCCACACACACAAATAGTTGTTCGATGTCAGTTTGAGAATTAATCAATTCACTGTGCAAATGTCTCCCAACCAATATAGCTACTCCACCACCTCTACTGAAGACACTG
Source organism: Pissodes strobi (assembly GCA_016904865.1). Taxonomy (NCBI): domain Eukaryota; kingdom Metazoa; phylum Arthropoda; class Insecta; order Coleoptera; family Curculionidae; genus Pissodes; species Pissodes strobi. Next base: position 3,433 of record JAEQML010060587.1, on the reverse strand, counting down.
GTTTGAGCAGATCGATCCTTTCTGTAAACGTTATAATCCTCCAAGCCAAACTCCGCACTACCAACAGATTCAATAAGCCATGTTTCGGTAAACACTAAAATATCAGGTAAGTATAAAGCAACATTCAATCGGAGGACATCCAGCTTGGTCCTCAATCCGCGAACATTCTGATAGTAGACTATATATTTCTGGTTGGATGAGGACTGCTTATCGGCGAGGGCATTTATTTTTTGTACTACAGATAATAGGGTTACCTTGAACATACTTCATAAACAGGTCGTTTTCTCCCCCTTCCTTTCTTCTCTGAAGCTCTTCCCTCACCCTAGTTTCCTCAGCACGCTGTTTTGGTGTCATATCAGTGCTGACATAAACTCTACGACCCTTTAGTTTGATTTTGTTGGCCTGACGAACAAGCTGATGGCATGGTAGAGCAACTTTAAGTGATCTTGAACCGTTTTTATTCTTTTTACCAACACGCACAGCACTGGATATAGTGGTCACAGCACCAGTTAATTCATTGACCAGATTCCCAGCCACAAGCAAGTCATTATCTCCCTCCGGAATGTTAAAGAACATGATATTATTCAAGCGTAGTTGCCTTTCTTGTAGCTCAGCAATTACAACATCATTTGCTGTGCCAGATAAAGGATCCGAGGAATGCACCAAATGAGGAGAGCTAACCGCAGACTTCAGCTTGACGACTTCGTTTTTTAGCTCATCACCTGCTTTAATAAGCTTTGGAACACACATGAATCCCTCGGTGCACTCATCACAGTCGAACTTAAGAATTCTCCTACCCTTGAGCTCGACAACCTTTATTTCCGAGGCATTCAGCCCCGAGCAGGTTTTTTTTATGAATACTTCTTTTACAGCTATCGCACTCGGTCATCAACGCCTGGTCAGCCTCCAAAACGTTGCACTTCAAGCACATGGCCATGCTGAGGTTAGAAATGTTTTGATCTAGAATAAACTTGTAATACACAACCAAATGCTAAACCAGCAATACACGGCAAACTATGTGCAATTTACAGGGCAATGCACAAGGTTCCTTTGAAATAAGTACAGTTAATTACATGAAATTAATTAAAAAAGAAAGAGATCAAAACAATGTAAACAAAGTTAGGTTAAGTTCTGCAACAAACAAAGTTAGGTTAAGTTCTGCAATATGTCGTTATGATAAAATAGATATAAATAAAAAAAATCCTATGATGACAAGGTAAATACTTTGTTATATTTTGCTATGTAAGAATTAATATTTTAAGAGAGTAAAATAAGTAAAACAGGCTTGAAGCAGTTGTTCACCATCTATTATTTATTATTTTTTTTGTTATTTAAACGTTCATATTGACTGCCTATATTACATACATAAACCAATATTAAAGTAAATAACTAAATAAGGTTGGCAATAATGTATTATTTTGCTTGGCCTACGGGCGATGACGTCACGTATCAGCACTTTGTCTTGTACGAGTTATTAGTTCTATACCCCGATTTGAAACCAGTTCACCTTCAGGGTTAGTTTAGACTAGCATTAATAAGTAGCACTCTATTTTTCTTAAGAAGAGTATAAGGTGCCCCTTTATTGCAGGGTGGATAAGGACTATGCTATGCTATCAAGGCGCACAGTCAGGGTGGAAATTGGCAGCGACCTGTCGTGGTTGGCTTTTATCGCCCCTTGTTTTGGGTTTTATCGCCCTTTGTTTAGTGCCTAGTACTAGACACCTTATTGCAGAAATGAAGCTGGGCTTTACACTCAAGCCTATGATGCTGATCTAGCCATCATTATAGATGACCGGAACACTGACCGTACAGGAAGACTCGTGCAACGAGCACTCCATCTGGTCATAGCAAGCGAGAAGAGCTCAGAGTGAATCTAGACAAGGCCGACTTTTTACAAAGAAGCGTAAGCTGGGAGCAATTCTTCCAGCTACCAACTTATTCGGCCAGCTTTTGAGCTATAAAGGGTCAAGTAAACATCTCGAATGGGGAGTCATACTGGACTCTAAGTTGACTTGGAAGGAGTAAGTTACTAACCGCATTAAGAAGGCGAATAATTTTCGTTGGGATTATAAAAGAGCTTTTGGAAGGACGTGAAGCCTACAGCTGAGGAGACTCCACTGGATTTATACGGCTGTAGTTCACCTCATTCACCTACGGAGCCATCGTATAGGGGACCGATGAACAAACGATCATGTTTAGAGCTCAGTTACACATAGTTTAAAAATTGGCTTGCGTGGATGGGAATTAGAGGTTCTATGAGGACGACACTCACTAGGGCTCTTGAGAAATTAACTGGGTTGCGGCCCCTCCACCTATTCCTCGAGCATGAGACTTTGGGATCTACATACAAACTAAAAAGTCTCGGTCACCTAAGGGACAATAATTCCGAGAAGACACATCAAAGTCTGCAGACGGACAGCTGATGAATGTCTGGAACTTATAATGAGGGCGGAGAACATACTGGCCATATTCAGATCAAGTAGATCCCTAAGATTCCACATACCTGGTGGGGATGTATGGCAGGCGGTGAAGCGCAACCCACGCCTGGAAGACTCATATTGACGAAATTTGCTTTCACGCTTGGAACTTATGCAACTGTGTTCCAGACCGAGATGTATGCGATTATGAAAATCCGTTAAGAGCCTTCAGAGGGAGGGATATTTACATCTACTTGGACAGCAGAGCTGCTCTCTTAGCTCTTGAGTCTGATAAAGTTAATTCTGCTCTGGTGTCTGAGTATAGGGACATGTTGGTGGTCTTGGTCGGGCATAATTGGGTTTCAGAACACTCGAATGTCCCGAAGAGGCTGGTTGTTTGGCATGATAGGGTTCCACAATGCATCCAACAGGACCTGAGCCTGTAGTAGGTGTGACCTATAGTATGGCCGCCGCTATCTTAACGTAATAAAAATGTGGGCCAAGGATCTATGACGTACTATTTCAGGAATGAGGCATGAAGGGCTAGGACATAAGGCTTGTGACAGGGCTCCTCAGAAAGCACTTTCACTTGAAGAGCAGGTGCAAATCTGCTGCGAATCGTCGAAGATCCGGAATGTAGGAGGTGTTTGGAGGACGAGAAATCGTTCACTTATATTCTGTCTAAGATAAGAGAGATAAACTTGGTAAACTGCGTTTTAAACCCGGAGAATCTGAGAAAGATCTAGTGAAACAAGCTGCCTGTCTTCGCTACGGAGGCTAGACTACCGGGCTGAATTGATATGTGAGTGGGCGCATTCGGATCTTCCGCCCGCGTTAAAATTAATTCATTTTAGGTGTCAAGTTTTGACAATGCTGTCCTGAATCTTCTCAGTTCAATAAATTTTGCTTAAAATAATGTGTTATCTTATAACATTCAGTTTCTGAATAATAGTCCTGCAATAAAATTCCAATCCAAAAGCGAATGTTTTCTTTTTTGAAAAATGAAGCTGGAGTGT